>JARYGA010057354.1:0-100686 GCA_030545235.1 Helianthus tuberosus
CAATCCGTATAAATGACTTCCATAAATTCCGTCGATCATGTGAACTACCATAAATTGGATTATACATGATTCATTCATGTATACAAAAACACGTGATGGGGCCTACAATTTAACACCTTGAGAAGTTTGATAGATAAAGTGTTCGGTTCTTCCCCTCACTAGTCATTTACTTCGTACATTGCATCATGGTACCACATCATCATCATAGCCCATACCTATTAAACATCCACCCATCACCGAATATAGCTAAACCTAAGTTAGATCATCCATGCATTGATAGAATTAGTTGGCCTCATGGCTCGTACATGATAATATAAGGCCATCCGTAGTCATAAAGCCCCTTGTGGGGCGTTATGCGACACGTGTCGTGCCACGTCACACAGGGGCTTTATGGGGCGTTATATCACTTGAGCCCGTAGTCATAACGCCCCTACCCATCATTACCAAATTATTAATTTTCAATTTTATTAATTAATTATAAAAAACCTTGCTTAAATTTGATTGGTCCAAATTTATGAAACATGGCGCCCCTTGTTTTGGTGTGTGGGGGGTTATGGCGGCGCTATGAGGCATACCGCCCCTCACATGCCGCCCACTACACATACCCTAAGAAATTTCCTAGGTGTCATATTTTGGCCCATGATGATTTTATTTCTGATTATTAAGCACGGTCCAGTTTGACCCTTGTATAATTGTATTTAGTGGGTGCTCAGTTTCATTACTTTAGCGGCCAATACATGTTTGGGTACTATTTATAAGCCCAACCCAATTTGGCCCATGTTTTCTAACAGGTATTTCGTAAATTGGGTCGGGTTAAGACAGGTAATAATTTAGTACAAATGCATTTAGATCGGTTTAAGCCCATAGGATGAGGATCATAACTAAGCACTAATTATTGCGAGAACAAAAAGAACAACTCTAAATTAGTAAATTTTGGGATTTAAGCTTCATATTTTTTAGTAAATTTTGGGATTTAAGCTTCATATTTTTAAAATTTTATGTTTGTTACATTCATGTGTATTATATATACATAAAAAACCATATATTTTTACCTACATGTAGCCTACATACATGTAGGTAATTTGGCCTACACATAACCTACATATGTGTAGCTTATATAAAAACTAAATTTCATAGTTTGTTTTTGAATTCTAGTTTGAGAAACAATAAATCTTACATTTATAACATTTTCATTTACTTTTTTAGGTTTTTAGGATTGAAAAATTGGTGATTCATTTTGTTCTGGATGTTCTCACAATATTTAGTATTTTGCATAGAACCTTCACCTAAACCCATAAACTATTATTTGACGCTTATGTGTGTATCATCCACAACTATTAGATGAATTGATGACCGGATAATAATTTCATTGAGCAGAAGCGTGTAAAAATGTGTTTTTTAACCTAATATTTGTGTACTCCAATTTCTCATAAATAAGGAGTGTTAATAAAACCACACACTTAAATCTTAATTTCACACCCTCTATAATGTATACGACCCGAATGATGATATACGGGTCGTGTACATGGTTTAATTTTTTAAGATTGTTGATTGAGTTAATTATTGTTTTCGTCCATGTGGTTTGTCAAAAATTAATATTTCAGTCCATTAGTTTAAAATTATGATTTCAGTCCCTGTGGTTTTACTTTCGTAACTATTTCAGTCCCTGTGGTTTCACTTTCGTAACCATTTCAATCCATTATTCTGTTAAGTACAGGGACTGAAATGGTTACGAGATGGACTGAAATTGTTACGAAAGTGAAACCACAGGGACTGAAATTGCAATTTTTAAACTAATGAACTGAAATAGTAATTTTTGACAAACCATAGGGACGAAAACAGTAATTAACTCTTGTTGATTCAACGTAATATTCCTCGATTCGCGTGCGACTCCGACTTAAGATTCTTTGATTCGTGTGCGAATTATTTGATTCGACGTATATTCCTCTATTCGAGCATTAATTATTTGACTAGATGAAATATTCCTAGATTCGCGCGTTAAATATTTGACAAGACGTAATATTCCGTCAAAACTTACTATATAAACGACTAGAATCTTCTTCATTTTTCATTCAACTTATATCCGTATCTTTTACGTTCTCTTTGAATTCAAGTTATATTACGCTAACAATGTCGTTTTGGGACGACAATATTGTTTCGGTGGTGAATCTACTAGCGAGTTGAATTAGGCGACATATGATTTGAATATACATAACAATACAGGGTTGTTTGTTTTAAATCTTCCGTTCGGTTTAGGTCTTGCGTCTGACACCAGTAAGGATCCGTGGGCTTATGATGACTATTAGGGTAATTATACAGGTGTAAATCATAATGATTTTGTGGGTAGGAGACCATCACGGATGTGATCCACCCTCGTTCGTTAGTGGAGGACCGTCGTCTGGGGGGCGTGATGACGACGAACCTAGTGAGTTTAAAACCGACCAGGTATAACATCTATTTATTAATTTATTTGTCATACACATTTAATAGAATTGTTTTATAACCACGAATTGTTTTTTTTTTCCAGAGATTTGATAGCATGTGTGACTAACTGGTGGAGAGTCGTCGAACACGACAACAGGTACACCATAGTAACAAAACAAACGAAGTCGAAGAAACCCCTAGCCACGAGTGCCTAAAAATATGGCTTATATGCGATTGGGGCGGCCATCACGCCCAAACAGCCACGATCAGAAATAACGGAACCAGGAAAATGTGTTGAGAGTTCCAACTGATTGGGACATTCAGAAAGAGGATAAGAGCTTAGACTTTAAAAGTAGACCACTCTAAGCACAACCATGAACCTTTTTTGTATCATGAGTGAAGTCCGTCCTTAATGAAGTTTACTCTAGCGGAAGAGAGGACGATGGAGCAGCTGACGCATCATAACATGTGACCACGATACATTCTTTCGACCATTAAAACTTTACCCCGAAAATGTGTCCACAAGTAATACATTATATAATGCGCAAGTGAAATTGAGTCGAATGGAGCAAGTTGGCAAGACTCCAATGTAGACTCTTCTTAACTGGTTGAAAAATGTGAGTTTGTTTACTTCCTCTTAACAGATGAAAAGGACAAAAGGCTACACGATGTTTTCTTTATCCACCCGACGTCGAACATGTTGTGGTGTGCCTTCCCCTATGTGTTGCTTATACACGCCACGTATAAAACGAACCAATATAAAATGCGGCTCGTTCATATTACTGGTGTCATGCCTACATACATCTCGTTTTGCATTGCTCATGCGTTCATAACCAACGAACGAGAGGACAACTTCACATGGGTGTTAGAGAATTTGAAATATTCGTTGGAAAGTAGTATGGAGCCCCATGTTATAGTAACCGATAGAGTATAACAACCCTAAAGAAAACCGAATTATTTTCGACACCCTAATATATTTTTAAAATATCCCAATATGTCTTAAAACACACCCCATACGCGAAAACGGACCCCGAATACCTTGAATATTATTAAAAATAATTAAAAATCAAAATTTTGGGGTTTAGGCGGGCCGCGTAAGCCAAACCTTAAGCCTACGCGGGCCGCGACCAGGTGAGAAATGGCGAAACTCTGGGCCGCCACGTGGCCCAACACACGTCAAAGTTAGACAATGACCCGGGTCACCTAAACCCTACCCGGGCTACTAGGCGGGCCGCGTAACCCTTGGGTTACACTTTACGCAGGCCACGTAAATGTGGAAATCAGGCCCTATAAGTAGAGGGCCTTGGATCTTCAGTCTGCTCATTAATTTCTTTTCTCAATCTCGAATTTTCTGAAGTGTAGGCATAATCTTGGGTATAATACCCCCTAATTAACGAAGTTCTGCTCCGTTGTAAGTATCATAACCCCTGGATACGTATTAGATACGCTGCCCGATTGATCTAGGGTTCCGTAACGGCTGTCGTGGTTCTGCCCGACGTAGTCGTTGGAATGCCGTCTCGGGAAGGGTATTACTAATGTTAAAATGGGTTATTATACTAACACGTGTGCATTTGTGTAAATTATAGATTGTCACCAGGAACCCTAAAGGATAATCTAAGACAACAAAGTGAGTAATCTCCTTTTTGTAAATTGTTTTTACAAAACCTCACACGATTAATTATATATTAAACAGTTATTGAGTATTTGTAAGAGTACAATTATCATGAGTATGTTGGGATTTTGTATACAAAATTATGTTACTGCCTTGGGAGGGCTAACATTTCCATGACGTATTTGTAAGAGTACAATTATCATGACGTAATCATCGGAAGACCCGGGCAGTGTGCTTTCTACATGGCCGTGTCTGTTGGCCATGGCACAGTCAAATTTCCTACTGAGAGGGGCATAGCAACCCTTCAACCCTCTCAAGAAGCTTACATGGTTGAGGGTGAAAGCTCAAACAGTGAAGAAGACAGGCAAAGGTTGGTCATAAATCCCAAGTACCCTGAACAAAGGATAAGGGTCAATACAAACCTTTCTCAAGAGACCCTTTCGTATCTTAAAAAACTGCTAACACATTACAGCGATGTTTTCGCTTGGTGTCCAGAAGATATGACAGGAATCCCTCGGAACATTGCTGAACACGAGTTAAGAATACCACCGGATGTCAAGCCTGTGGTCCAAAAGAAAAGAAGCCTAGCACCCGAGAGAAGTCTGGCAGCCTGCCAAGAGGTTGAAAAGCTTGTGTCAACCGACATTCTCCGGGAAGTCAAGTACCAGTCATGGGTTGCAAACCCGGTTATGGTCAAGAAACCCGACAACTCATGGAGGATGTGCATAGATTTCAAGGATCTTAACAAGGCTTGTCCTAAGGATTGCTATCTACTACCGGAAATTGATCTCAAAGTTGACTCCCTCACAGGTTACTCGTTCAAATACTTTCTTGATGCATACAAAGGTTACCACCAAATCCTCATGAAGGAAGAGGATGAGGAAAAAACAGCCTTTCACACGGATAAAGGAATCTTTTGTTATCAAAAGATGCCTTTTGGTCTAAAAAAGGCCGGAGCAACCTACCAACGGCTCGTCGACAAAGCCTTTGCAAGCCAAATTGGTAAAAACATGGAGGCATATGTCGACGACTTGGTGATCAAAAGTAAGACAGAGTATCAAATGCTCGATGACATTCAAGAAACTTTCAAGAACCTCAGAAAGGTTAACATGAAGCTCAACCCTGAAAAATGCTCGTTTGGGTTTGAGGAAGGAAAGTTCTTGGGTCACATTGTCGGGAAACAAAGCATCAAGGCTAACCCAAACAAGGTGAAAGCTGTCCTTGAAACCAAGCCACCGAAAACCAAGAAGGAGGTTGAAAGTTTAAACGGGAAGCTTGCAGCCTTGAAGTGTTTTACCTCAAAGTTGGCTGAAAGATCTCTGCCCTTCTACAAAACGCTCAAGAACTGCTCAGATAAGAAGGATTTCAAATGGACTGAAGAAGCTGAAGAAGCTTTCAACCAGATGAAGCAACATCTAGCTTCCCTACCAGATATTGCGGCACCAAAAACTGGGGAGTTAATATCGGTGTACCTCTCAATTGCTGATGAGGCCATCAGTGCAGTCCTCACCATTGAGCGAGACAAGGCCCAGGTACCCGTTTATTTTTTCAGCAAAACTTTAAAATTAGCTGAAACGAAATACCCTCCCCTTGAAAAACTTGCCCTAGCCCTAGTTCAAAGAGCTAGAAGGCTTCGAAGGTATTTCCAAGCACACCCCATACAAGTGGTCACCGACCAACCTATTAAGAGTGTGCTTGAAAAACCTGAAAACTCGGGGCGATTAGCCAAATGGGCCATAGAGCTGGGTGAACATAACATCACCTATGTCCCAAGAAAAGCTATTAAGGCCCAAGTCTTGGCTGATTTCATTGTGGAAGTCCCAAACCAGGCGATCACTGAAGTAAACGCTACCACCACTGAACCCTCCAACCCTGAAGCCTGGAAGCTTTTTACCGACGCAGCATCAAGCGTTGAAGGGTCAGGGGCTGGGCTAATGTTGATCAACCCAGAAGGGTTGGAATTCACATATGCTCTCCGTTTTGATTTTCAGACCACCAATAACGAGGCTGAATACGAGGCACTAATAGCTGGCCTAAGGCTGGCTAAAGAGATGAAGATTGAAAAGCTTGAAGTGTTCACAGATTCGTTGCTGGTCTCAAGCCAAGTGAATGATAGCTACATAGCTAAAGAGCCCAACATGAAAAAATACAGAGAAAAATCCAAGGAACTGATGAGTACCTTCCAAGCTTGCAACATCAAACAAATCCCCAGGTCTCAAAACAAAAAGGCTGATGCCTTAAGTAAGCTTCAACCTCTCACTTTTGCCCACCTTACTAAGAAGGTGCTGGTAGAAGTATTGAAGGCCCCATCAATCGATGAATTGGAAGTTCAAGACGTGGTTACCGAAGAAGACCCAAACTGGATGACTCCCATAAAAAAGTTCCTCAAAAATGGTGAATTACCCAATGATCAAGTGGAAGCTAAAAGGGTTGAAATCAAAGCAAGGCAATACATACTACAAGGAGAGACCCTTTACAAAAAAAGGTTACCTTGCTCCCTTGCTAAGATGTGTCGGTCCCGAGCAAAGTAAGTATTTGATCAAGGAAATTCATGAAGGTGTATGCGGAGCTCACTTTGGAGCCAGGTCGGTAGTTGCGAAGCTCATGAACGTTGGATATTTCTGGCCCTCAATGCATCGCGATACAGTTGAAGAATTGAAAAAAATGTGATGCTTGCCAGATTCATGCACCAATCCCAAAAAATCCCAAGCATGGCTTAGTCTCGATAACCTCGGCATGGCCATTCCATAAATGGGGAATGGACATTGTTGGTCCATTTCCCCCAAGCAAAGGAGGAGTAAAATTCTTGCTGGTGGCAATAGATTATTTCACCAAGTGGCCCGAGGTCAAACCACTTACTAAGATTACGGGAAAACAGGTCATTGATTTTGTTTGGGAGAACATCATTTGCCGTTATGGATTGCCGGGAGTACTTGTCACTGATAACGGAAGGCAATTTGCTGAGAAGCCTTTCAGCGTTTGGTGCAAGGAATACAAAATCGATCAGGTCTTTAGCTCAGTGGCTTATCCGCAATCAAACGGTCAAGTTGAAAGGACGAATATAAGTATAGTGGAAGGCATCAAGACAAGATTGGGAAGATACGAAAGCAACTGGCTTGAAGAATTGCCTAGTGTCCTATGGGCAATTAGAACAACCGAAAAAACAAGCCACAAGAAAACACCTTATAGCTTGGTATTTGGATCCGAGGCCGTAATCCCCGCTGAGATAGGAGTTGTAACCCAACGAATCGTCAACATGGATCCCGAAACAAACCAAAAAGAGACCATGTTGAATATACAACTCCTAGAGGAAGCACGAGATCAAGCTGCAATCCAAGAAGCCAAATACAAGCAACGAATGGAAGCCTACTACAACAAGAAAGTCAAGAATGAACTATTCAAGCCTGGGGACCTGGTCCTCAGAAACAATGCAGCTAGCAAAAAGGAAAATCAAGGAAAGCTTGGCCCAAAATAGGAGGGTCCATATACCATCCTCGAAGCACACAAGGGTGGATCCTACAAGCTAGCAGATTCAGAAGGCAAAAGGCTTCCAAGGCATTGGAATGGCAAAACCCTGAAAAGGTTCCATGTTTAGACAGGAAAATTTGGTTTGTATCAAAATGTATTTTGAACAACACTATGAATACCTTTTGTAAAAAGCAAGTATTGCTTGAATGAATGAAGTTGTTTTATCAAACTTGTCTTTCTATCCTAAGATCAGGTTGAGAACCTAGCAAAAAACTCCATGGCAAGGGCCATGTAAGGGGATGAGCTCCCAGGCCACATCGCTCAATAGGTTCAAGGGTTAAATGAACCTATATAAGGGGTGAGTTCCTAAGTCAATACAACTCCATGAGACTTGTTAAGAAAAAATAAAATTGTCTCATAGACGGGTGTGAACAGCCTACACCAAATGTTCCCTAAGCTTTAAAAATATAATCCGCAAACAGGCTTGAAAAAGTCAAGTGAAAACCAAAGAAATGATAAAAAGGATAGGTGCTATATCTTCTTGTTAAAAATACCAAGGCTAAGTGTCTGCAGCACTGAACCCTTTTAGGTATAAAAAACATAAGGGCAGCACAAACTCGACAAAGACAAAGTTACAAAAAGACAAAGAAAATCTAAAAGAACAAAATCACTTGGACAAAAATCACAAAGATACAAACCAAGTCAGGTCACAAGACTAAGAAGCCTTCAAGGCTTCAAGCCACCCGAGTAACAACTCGAAACCCTAAAGGCTTCAACCTACTAACAGACAGCCAAAAGGCTTGGAAGGTTAAAGCCAAACAGACTGCCTTAACGAAAGCAGACACAAGTCTAAAAACATAACACAAGGAAGAAAGTTAAAACATCGTACCATGTCAAAGAAAGTCCTAAAAGACTTCCAAACATAAGTTAAGGCAAGTCCTAGTAACCTGCAAGCCTAATCATTGTTCAAACGGCCATACAGGCCTTCAACACAACCAAAAGGAACCTTAGGGGTCCCTGAAAACCTAACATTGTTTAAAAGTTACACACCACAAATTGTTTTAAGAATGCTAAGAAAGCTACGAATTCATGCATCAGTAGGAGGCTTAGAAGCCCCAGAACTGCTACCTTTGGTCTTCTTAGTCTTCTTAGCCTTTTTAGCTTTTGGACCCAGATCCTCAATAGCCGAAACCTCCAAGCTAACATCCTTTGGAGCATCAGATTCCCCAGGTAAAGTATCTTCACTATCTCCCGAGTAGGAGCGTTTCCTCGAAAGAGAGCCGAGCATTTCAGCACACAACTTTTCATTCAAACCATCCGGCTTGAGTTCCTGCAAAACGGACAGAGGCTTACCATAACAAGAAGCAACCTGACTCACATATGGGTATGACAACCTCTCCATTTGCTCAACGGAACTCTTAAAAACATCCGAAGCCTCAGGACGGTACAGGGGAGATTTCTCTAAGGGATGACCAAACTCGTGAAGCTTATAACCCGCAATAAGACCTTGGTGTTTCCCCAGATTAAGCAGTTTAGTGTAGACATCACCAAGAGCGGAGTTAAATTCCTTAGAGTGCAAGAGATAGGTAACCACCTGATGAAAACCCTGCTCAATGAGCCATTGGTTATCTCCGGTAGCTTGGGCAACCAAGGTTTTCAAACCATCATTCTCCTTATCAAAAGCTTTCTTCTGCACAGCCAAGGTCTCCCGGTCAGCCTTCAGTTTCAACAGACTGGCTTCAAAGCTCTTCTTGAGATCACCCATCTCAATTTCGTGCCTCTTTGTCAACTGCTCCTCTTTCTTAGTCCAAGCCAGTTCCTTCTCAGAAAAACACTCGATTTCCTTCCTCATAGCAGCAATTAAAGCCTTCATTTTCTCCTTCTTCTTAGAGGCCTCCTCATATTCCCGCATCCCTTTAGCAAAGCGAGTGACACCTTCAGCCAAAAAGGCAGAAAGGTTGCAGGAACTGAGCATCATCCTAGAGATAAGATGATCACCCTCCATCTCAGATATGGCATCTCGAACACCGGGAGGAGCAAAATGAGCCAAGGCTTCAGCACAAACAGCAGGATCCTTAAAATTGTCACCAACCTTAACCTTCCAATTGGGCACATAAATGTCCTCTGAACCCTCTAAGCTTTCAACACTTTTGGCCGACGAACCTTCAATAGCAGAAATAGTACCTCTCTTAACCAATTTCTTCTTCTTGCTCGAAACAATCAACTCCTTTTCCTTGCCTTTACCAACATCCACAGCTTGATCCTCTGATGCCTCGATATCATCACTAACGTCAATAGGCTCTGAGCCAGAGGGTTGATCAACACCCTTCAGATGACGTTGAGAACGGCGAGTAGAACCTTTGGACGCAGTAACCTTGGTGAAGCCTTTGACATTCGGAACATTGACATAACCAGAACCCTCAAACCTATAATCGGCACCCTTAACAACCGCATTCTCGTCAGGGGTAGCAGCAACATCATCAAAAACAACGTCAGAAGTATCATCGCTTTTGATAAAATCCAAGGCAGACATAGCTACAACACAAATATAAAAGCACATAAGCAAATAAATAGAAAGGAACAAAAAAGCAAGAAAAGAATAAATGCATACCCTTCCCATCTCTAATAAGCACCGGATCCCGGTTAGCCTTTTCCCACAACTTACTTATACCCAACAACACCAACAAATGCTCAGGGAAGGGACGAAGCCTAGAAGGGCACTCCCTAAGAATTTCTAAGAAGCGAGTGTTTATCTCGGAATCAAAGGGCTCCGGCTCGTTCAGAACAGCATCTGGGTGTCTCCAAACAGGTTTGAAAGGGATAATCTCCTCCGACACCCAGAAAAACCGATCTTTCCACACCCCAAGTGTAGAAACCATGGACGAGATTAAGCAAGTGTCAACTTGACTGGTTTCAAAGGTGAACCAATCACCATTCTTAGCAAGCTGGAAAAAGCGACGGAAGGACAACAAAGATGGATTATACCCACAGGCCAGGCACAGAATTTCGAAATGCAAAACCCTAGCCATGCCTAGGGGATGAACTTGACCAAAAGACACCCGATAATATTCCAATACATTCAAGAAAAAGTTTGAAAACGGATAACGAAGATTTGAAAACTTAAAATGACGGCAATACAAGGCAATCATACCAGAAGGACAGGCATTGATGGATTTATCGCAAGCCGGTGCAACCGGTTTATACTTTGTCCCTATTCCCCATTCTACACAAAATAAATCGACTTCCTCTTGGGTCAGTCGAGAGAAGGATTTTGCCATATCCTTCCGAGCACCCATCACAATGAACAACTAAAGAAAAAATAAGCAAATTGAAACTGACCTGATTTTGAAAGAAAGGGGGATACCGGAGAGAAAAAGGAAGCAAACTGATGATTTCTTCAAAATGTGTAAATAAATGAGATAAGTAAATATAAAATAACCTACAATAGGGGTAATAATGGCAAACAGTAACCGCCACCCTATTGAACTGCCATACATCAATCAAATCAAGTGTCAGTTGTTTAAAATTGAAATATAAACTGCTCACAACCCTTCAAGCCTTCAAGCATCGAACCATTGAAACCTTTAGGCAATAAAATACGCGTATAAAAGTCAGAAGTCTTTGAGCCCATTCCCCAAAAACCTCTAACTTGGGGGGCTGATGACGGGGGTAGCCCAAGACTAAATAAAATGACTAAATATGCAAACGCTAAAAGGGTTAAATGCTTCAATGGTTAAAAAGCTGTGAGGTGGGGGAAAGTAATACGGAAACAGTAGCCAGTCACATCCGGGGATTGCTTCACCAACCCACAGCCGTAAAAGCAACGCAGGTCTGCAGAATACACGCTATTATCCAGGGTCAAAAGGCTTTAACCCCCAAAAGGGTAAGCCCCTCGCTGCAAGTAAGGACACTAGTCAAATGGATGCTACTTTGGGAGATGTCTTCTCCTATAAATTGACACTTCATTTACTTCAAAAGACATTCTTGGCCAGGCCTGTTTCCTTAAACTCTGGTCATTCACATCGAGTACTTGCTTCGTGCAAGTCGTTCTCTTTCACATCCAACACACACATTCTATTTGCTCCTTCATCCGAATTTCGTATAATTCAGAGAAGGATCTTTAGCAAATAACAAAAATAAACTAGTGAACCTCCTTCCACGTCTTGCAAACGCCACGACCTGCTTTAGGCAAAGTTGAACCCTTCAACCTTTTTGCCTAACCAGCCCAGCTACTACCGTTGGTCTTATATTTGTTGCATCAACACCTCTCATTTTTGGATAAGTTTCCAAAAAGCAATGGGAACCAAGTTAAATCTAAGCACAGCTTACCATCCTCAAATGGACGGACAAAGCGAAAGGATAATTCAGACAACGGAAGACATGCTTAGAGCTTGTGTAATTGATTTCGGAGGTAATTGGAACGATCACTTACCATTGATAGAATTTTCTTATAATAATAATTATCATACAAGTATCAATGCTGCACCATTCGAAGCACTTTATGGACGAAGGTGCCGAACCCCAGTCTGTTGGGCAGAAATTAGGGAAAAACAACTATCTGGACCTGAGATAGTGCAAGAAACAACCGACAAGATTATTCAAGTCAAGGAATGACTGAAAGCGGCACGTGATCGACAAAAGAGCTATGCTGATAACCGACGCAAACCATTGGAATTTCAAGTAGGAGATAAAGTATTATTAAAAGTCTCTCCTTGGAAAGGAGTGGTAAGATTCATCAAAAAAGGAAAGCTAAGTCCCAGATATGTTGGACCTTTTGAGATTATTAGAAGAATAGGACCTGTAGCCTATCAGCTACAACTGCCAGAGGAAATGACAGGAATACATGATGTATTTCATGTATCTAATCTCAAGAAATGCCTAGCTGATGAATCACTTGTAGTGCCTCTTAAGGATATAGAGGTAAATGAACAACTCAAGTTTGTAGAGAGGCCTCTATAGATTGAAGACAGGAAAGTCAAGAACCTTAAGCACAAGAGATTAGTTCTGGTCAAAGTAAAATGGGACTCCAAAAGAGGACCAGAGTACACATGGGAACTTGAATCGGAAATGCAAAGGAAATATCCACACTTGTTCCAGTAGATCTCGAGGACGAGCTCTAAAATAAGGTGGGGAGAATATAACAAACCTAGAGAAAACCGACACCCTCAAATTATTTTCGACACCCTAATATATTTTTAAAATATCCCAATATGTCTTAAAACACACCCCATACACGAAAAAGGACCCCGAATACCTTGCATATTATTAAAAATAATTAAAAATCAAATTTTTGGGGTTTAGGCGGGCCGCGTAAGCCAACCCTTAAGCCTACGCGGGCCGCGACCAGGTGAGAAATGGCGAAACTCTGGGCCGCCACGTGGCCCAACACACGTCGAAGCTAGACAATGACCCGGATTACCTAAACCCTACCCGGGATACTAGGTGGGCCGCGTAACCCTTGGGTTACACCTTACGCGGGCCGCGTAAAAGTGGAAATCAGGCCCTATAAGTAGAGGGCCTTGGATCTTCAGTCTGCTCGTTCATTTTTTTTCTCAATCTCGAATTTTCTGAAGTGTAGGCATAATCTCGGGTATAATACCCCCTAATTAACGAAGTTCTGTTCCGTTGTAAGTATCATAACCCCTGGATACGTATTAGATACGCTGCCCGATTGATCTAGGGTTCCGTAACAGCTGTTGTGGTTCTGCCCGACGTAGTCGTTGGAAATCCTTCTCGGGGAGGGTATTACTAATGTTAAAATGAGTTATTATACTAACATGTGTGCATTTGTGTAAATTATAGATTGTCACTAGGAAACCCTAAAGGATAATCTAAGACAGCAAAGTGAGTAATCTCCTTTTTGTAAATTGTTTTTACAAAACCTCACACGATTAATTATACATTAAACAGTTATTGAGTATTTGTAAGAATACAATTATCATGAGTATGTTGGGATTTTGTATACAAAATTATGTTACTGCCTTGCGAGGGGTAACATTTGTAACACCCCGAAAATATAAAACTTTATATTCGAATTATAAAGTATATAATAAACGAGAATAAACTGACTAGGACTAGATAACCCAGTTAGATACAACATTGTGAAACCAAATAAATGGATGGGAACTCCTAAATTAATAAACGAAACAATAATTGAAGGACCTAAGTTACAAGGTTGGAAACTTGGGTGATTATAATTAAAATAACACACACCAAACACACACTTAGGTGTGTTTAGTTGAACAAGAACACAGGGGGCGACACAAGCTCCCCACCAAACCCTAGTGCATGTCAAACTTGATCAAATTGAGAGTTCAAATCAGCTCCAAATCGATTTTCAAGCACGAATTAGTGATCACCTTGTTGAGGGGATCATAAGGTATGCAAAATTTTGATGTTTTGATCCATCTTAAATTATAGGTTAATTGTGAAAAAATGAAATTGAGCTTGATTATGTCTTGCATGGATGAAATTAGAAGTAATATGGCATCTATGGATAAACCCTAGATGATTTCTTGTTAAAGTCTAGCATTATACTTGTGGGGTTTATAATCACCATTGTAGGTGATTAGTGAGTTTGTAGAAACTAAATAAACACTAGAATTATGGTTCTTAATCTAGTGAAATCTGAATTCATGTGGTGAATCTGAAATTATTGATGTTAAAATTTAGTATAGATTTGTTAATTGAAGTGAATGTAGATGAAAATAACATGTCAAGAACCTAGTAATGGTTATGTAAAAAATCTGACCCGCTAGGTGTTTGTTAAAACGCCTAAGTGAGGAGTAAAACGTTAAAGATCGGACAAAAACGCAGATTTGAATATCATAATGAATTGTCTGATTTTTGGTTATAAAAGAGTTCTAAATTTGGTTGTGAATGGAACTCTATAGGTAAAGAATTCGGGTCGTCAAGTGGACAAGCCGGAGGTGATACACGCTAGAAAGGTGTGCTTAAAAGGTACGTAACCACGGTTTTGTTACATTATGTTTGTTATGTATTTTTACTAATAGACTTGAATTTAGAATAGAGTATGAATTTGGATGTCTAGTTGAAGTGACGAAGATCACTAGATAAGTAAATCGGTTAAATGTTAGTTAGAACAAGTTTGGTATGTTGTAAAATGGTGGTTCCCATTAAACAACCAAACGGGTCAAATAATGGTCGAATTTTGTAGTGATTGAAGTGATTAAAACATCACTCATTAAAATTGAGTTATAAAAACGTAATCCATGGAATGGACGTGATACGCTAGGATTGACAAGCCCGGGAATGGGTAATTATGGTTAGAAACCAATGTCGATGAATTACGCAAGTATGTAACTTGATTCGTTACATTTGGTAAATTTTGATAACTAGCATATTTGTAGTTGAATTGTAGAATAGAAGTTGAATTGAGTTAAAGCGATAATGTTCGCTATATTGAATAATAGGTCAAGAATTGGTTAGACCTCCTTGGTAGTCATCATAATGGAGGATTCCTTAGATGAGCCAAACGGGTCGGATATTCAAATAATGCGTGGTTAATGCATCGTAATATGGCTACTCGGTCTTTGTTGTTGTTAATAAAAAGACATATTAGAATACGAGAATTTAGCATATTAGTTTGTTAGAATGAGAAATTCGAGGATTCGGGTTTGGGTGAAATGTATAAATGAGACAAATAGCAAGTTTGCAGAGTCCACCGTAAGTTACGGTCTCCACCGTAACTTACGGTGGAGAATAAAAATATTACGGTAGTTCAACACTGCCTTACGGCAGACCAAGGTTAACCAGCGTCTACCGTAACTTACGGTAGACACCGTAAGTTACGGTAGAGCCCAGAAATAATTGTTAAAACTTGCATATCCTAGCTAATCGAATCCGTTTTTTGAACGTTGCTTCGATTAAGCAATATTTCTAAGAACTCTAACACTAATTTTGTTATAAATCTCCAGTTTTCAGGTTTTGCAAGTATATGGACGATGATCAAGCATGTTTAGTAGAACCGAACACGACTTTTGAAGCTTCCGCGATATCTAACTTTAATAGACAATGTTTTTGGAATGTAAACAATTTGCTAGACACTTTATGAATGTTTGAATTAGTCGGTAGTTGACTAAAGTTTGGTCACTTTGGAACTAAATTTTTAATCTAGACGCACTATATATATAAAATCATATGAAATTTAGATTTAAGTTGAGTAGTAATTAGAAGGGTGTTACAACATTTCCACAAGTCGGGTCTGACAGTACCATGGATGTTAATTGATATAACTTGGAAACAAATGTAATTGCGAGATCGCCCTCAATACTGTACAATGGTTTTTATTAAACTTGATTGAACTGGGATTCACTCACCAGTATTTCCCACTAACAAAATGTTTTTAAACGCGTTTCAGGTAACAAAATGTGAAAGCCAAATAGAAGCCTGCTGGACAGCACTGAAGGCTTGGAAAAGTGGCAATAAAGTTACCTAAAAGAAATAGACGTTTTTATTAAATAAAAATAGGATTTATTCCTATGGAAATGTGTGTACTTAAAACTTGGGTTTTATCCCATGTGTTTAATATTATGAAAATGTGGTATTTTACTCTGATAAAATGTTTCCTAACTACGGTCCTGATGTAAATTCCGCTGCCAAAATTGATTAAACACGCGATACCACCGAAACTGGCTCGCGGCCGCCCGTTCCCGATGAAATAGGGACCGGGGGTTGCGACATAGAGACCTCTCCCTAATGAACGTGTGTGAACGCGTGTTTCTGAACGGTAGTCACTCACTGTGCAGGTGGCACATACAGGAGAATATCGCAAGACGTTGCAAGCCAAGTTTTAAAAAAGAACCATGGAACAAGTTTCTATATAAGTGGACTATGTTGATTAACACCCCCACGGTTGAGGCATAAAACTTTTGGTAAGGGCGGCTATGAGAAGGACTGCCAAAGAAAAAACATGATGGTAAGTTTCATACTAATTCTCTTATTAATCAAACTTATCTAAATGAAACCATAATTATCTTTGTTTTAAGGTATTATGGATTCTTTGTTCACTAACTTGCTAGAACCACATAGACAAAGGTTTGTGTCACACTGGACAGATCAACATCTTAACTTTGATTGGTGTTGGAAAAAGTTGGAAAAAGTTGTACCCTATATCGAATAGGTCCTAGAAAACTAAGTTGCAGAGATAAGACGCAACATTGAGCAAACCAGGAGACGTGCAATGGACCCCCACGGCATGCGAATCTTTGATTTCCTACGTAGGAAGGTTTCACATGCACGTCTGAACCTGTTAGCTAGTGAAATCAACGACATACCGAAATTGCAAGAGGTTAATGGTACATGCGACTGCCGTTTGTTTACCGGTTTGGGTTGCCACACGCATGTCGGTTGTTACAATATCTAAAGACAAGATTTATATCCTTTGAGCCATTACGTCTTATCTTACAACATTTTGTTACACAATGATTTACATGCTTTTTCATTTTCCCAATCTAATTGTGATAAGATAGATCTAAGATAAATGATGAATGCCTACATGTTTGGACCTTCTTTGTAAAACTAAACAACAGTCACCACAATTTTCGACAACCATTGCTGCCTTAAATACAACCCTAGATGTAGTAGAACAAACTAGTCTACTAAGATCTTAAGGTTTTGGGTTTAGATTCACAAGATCTCCGGTTGCTGATTCTGATGATTATATGGAGAAGGTTTGTTTACATTGTTCATTCAAATTAGTATACAGAGGAGGAGCAAGGAAGAAGTATGGTTTGGGGGAAACCACTGTCGCCATTTGAAACGTGTCCTCCAAAGTTAAAAACATTCACCACTTCGTCTTCTCCAACGACCATCGTCTGAGCCGCCTTCAAACCCTAACATCGGATCTGGATGCCGTCTGGCTAATTCTCCACCACCCATCTGCACCACTACCATTCACAATCGCTTAAAATCCTCAACGAAAATTGGATGGAGAGGGGTGGGGTAGGGTGGTGTTGGTGGTGTGGGCATCCGATATAGAGAGATGGGGCGTGTGGTGGTGGTGGAAGGAGGTGATGTTGGCGGTGACTGGTGGTGGCCGGAGGTGATGTCGGCGATGATGGTTGAAAATATGGAGAGAGAAAGATAAAGAGAAATTGATAATATATATATATATATATATATATATATTCATATATACTAAGTTTTAAATTTTTTTTTATTTATTAAACTATTTTTAATTTTAATTAGATTGGTTACTCTAGATCGGACTTAACTGAAAACTTTAACCGGGTTAGTGTAAATGATAGATGGTGCAATGTTTTTAATATGTAAAGAATGATTCTTGTAATTCCAAAAGATAAAAGGCATCCACTACAATTTAGGGAAAAATGAAAGGACAAAAACTGTAATTTACTCTAAATAAGATGATTGGTTATAATGGTTAAGGGTTGATGTGCAAAATATGGTCTATAGAAACTAACCTAATCTAGACACTTTAGTTTTAAATTTATAAACTAAGACTCTCTAAATGCTAGACCACTAACAGGCAAGTGTACTTATCGTACGTAGCAAAGCCTAATGAAGTCCGAGTATCGAACCCACGAGACACTAGCGACACTAACTATACTCTAACTTAACTAATTACTTAACTTGTTTATTTGGGGTTTGAGGGTTCTAATTAACTAATATCCTAATATTAACTAAGACGAACTAGACTACCTAGACGCAGGACGAAGGCTATTAAGGTGAAATCAAGGATGGAGAAGTACTATCCAGGTTTGGAATCCTATTTGTGACTCTCAGTTTTCTCTCGGCAATGGTAACTATGATGGAACCAGGTTCTAACGATATGACACTTTAAGGCTAAAGATAGGTTGAATCTCCTCCCGATCTCATCACTGGTATGGATGGATCACCTCTCGGTCTCTCCAACAATATTAGAGTACCCAAAGACTAGATCTCATCTCGGTCTCACTAATCACAACACACCCTAGACTGCACGGGGTAACCTAAAAACACTAGACAAGACTTAGGAAAACAAATAATATTAGGCAACTTAAACAAATCTCCTCTCGGTCTCACTGCACCTAAATACCTAACACCAAAGATAATCCTAACTATTTATCTCCTTTCGGTCTCAAGAATAGGTAGAACACTAAACTCCTCCAAATTATTAAATAATGTTCCTACGGAATACGTGCACCATAAACTAGCTACGAACACAAAGTAGGTAACATAACATACATCTATACATGAAAGACATTCACAAAGATACACGAGGAACAATTATAAGATAATAAATTAGAATAAAATATGCACACACATCTAGTAGAAAAAATTAGACCTCTTACTTTGATATTTATTCCATAAACAAATACAACAACAACAACAACCAAACCCAGTATAATCCCACTTATAGCAAAGCTATTGATAGGGTCTGGGGAGGGTAGGATGTAGGCAAGCCTTACCTCTATCCCAGGGAATAGAGAGGCTGCTTCCAGTGAGACCCCCGGCTCCAAAAAACCAAAACCAAGACAAAGGCTTCTGGAAAAACATATATAAGCACACAACTACTAAAAAGGTGGAAAAGAAAAATAATAAAGTTAACCACAGACATAAATAAGTAGTTGTTAGTAAAACTACGACACCGGGAATAAGTGAAACTTATAAACAACTATATCACGCCTCCTAGAAAACGAAAAAATTTAACTCATAGGAGAAGAACCTACACGAAAAACCAGACCAAACTCCTAAAAGTCCTTAACCTTAATCCTACGTCTCCACGAAGTTCTATCCTCGACCATGTCCTCGAAGAGGTGCAAATCTAGCAGATCTTGCCTAATCCGCTCCTCCCAAGTCATTTTCGGCCTACCTCTACTCCTCCTTCCATCTACAGTGAGTGTTTCAACTATTCTAATCGGGACTGTCGTCTGCCTCCTCCTGACATGCCCAAACCATCTCAATCTTCCCTCCCTTATTTTGTCTGAAATACCAGCAACTCCTAATCTTACCCTAAAAACCTCATTTCTTATCTTGTCCAACCTAGTATGCCCACACATCCATCTTAGCATCCTCATCTCTGCCACCTCTAGCTTTCGTGCATGAATTTTCCATCAACAAATCATTAATTAAATACCAAGAAATTACTAATTATCAATAAATATTCATCACAAACCTAAGTAGAAAAATAACTAGCCAAGAATCATAGCAAAAAATAAGTAACAAGTCTGGAATAACAAATAAATCATGTTTATAGTTTTAGTAACACAAAATAATAAAAATTAAACTAACTTGTTTGCGAACCCTGACTCGAATCTTGATCCTTGAACTAATAAGCTTCACACTCTCCAAATCGCCTTCTCCGAAAAAACCTCTTTTCTATTTTGAGTCCCTTCTGGATTGTTCATATACTAGTTGATGCCCCGCCCGTGTTGCGGGGCGGTAGGCCGAATATTTCTCAACTAATTAAAAAAAATACTACCATAGTTTTGCTCGAAAAAAAACTAAAACGATGGGAATACCGTAATTTTAAGGCCGGGGCAAAACTGTAATTTGTCAGGACTAATGAGTGATTGTTAGGCGGCAGCTGCTTGACACGAAAAAAAATCGAGTCAGCCAATTAAAACAAAACACTTCTATAGTTTTGCTAAAAAAACTAAAACAATGGCAATACTGTAATTTTGAACTAGGGGCAAAATTGTAATTTTTGGCTTGGGGTAAAATCGTAATTTGTCAAAAACTAAAACGATGGCAATACTGTAATTTTTAACCAGGGATAAAATCGTAACTTTAAACAGGGGCTATTAAACTGAGGGGGTAAAACACTATTTGTCGACATTAGTTTTGTAGCCATTAAACTGAGGGGTAAAACACTATTCGTCGACATTAGTTTTGTAGTTATAGATAATGTCTCCGCATTTCAGTATGTTCGTAGATATATTAGGTCTAAGACTCTATGCGAACTCCTCACATCCCAGTTATAAATTTATTGTGGGCCGTTGGTTTCTTAACCCAACATAACAAAACATCTAAACCGACCCAATGAGCATTAAGTGTAGTTCACATGAACCAGCTTCCAACTTTTATTCCCTAAAAGCCCACATGTATTTCTTATGAGCTTCACTTTAGATTTAGCCCATTTCATTAACCAACAATTCTAATTAAGGGGGTGTTTGGCAACTTTTGAATGGTTGGTTAAGTGCTAAACCAGTAAAAGGTTCGAACCATTAAGTGCTGAACCATTAAGAGGTCTGAACCATTAAGAGGCGGTATAATGCTTAACCTTTCAGAGGCAAATGTTTGACCAATTCAGATTAAAGATCTTAACCATTCAGGCTCTGTATAATACTTAACCATTCAGAGGCAAATGTCTGAATCATTCAGACATCTGCTCACGAAACAAACAGTTTGAACTATTAAGTGCCGAACTAGTAAGAGGTCTGAACTATTAAGAGACTCATTAAGAGGTAAAGAAACAGACCCAAACTCATATGAGTTAATTTCAACATAGTAAGACTTGACTCTTTGTACACCATGAAATTAGTTTTGATATTTTTCTTTCTAATTCCCTCTTTCACAGCTTCGGTCTTTGTTTTGTTGATATACACCCAAAACTCGTTTTTGAATCATAATCATCTTTTTTAGTAGCCTTAAATCCTAATCTCTTGGCTAAATGAGTTGCATTGTTTAAGCTCGTTTTTGATTCCTTTTGTACCAGTGGCGGCGCTTGACCAAAAGTTTCGAGGGGGCGTAAAGTGATGGGACCCATATTTTTTTCCTATCGTTATGTTTCGGGTCGGGTCGGGTCGGGTCAGCTATCGATTCGGGCCAAGTCAAATAATAATAGTTCTAAATAAAACTAAAAACAATTCATTCATTCAAAGGACTCGTTCTTAGACATAAAAATTTGTGATTAAGTTTAATGTGTGGTGGATAACCTAGGGTTAAACAAATAAGAGTTAAAATATATTTACAAAACTACCCATCACTTATATACAAAGTGGTAACAAACTTTACTTTAATTTATATTTTGTATAAATATTTAGGAAAAATAATTGGGGGGAGGCGATCCTATATAATTTTTTCCTAAATATTTATACAATATATAAATTAAAGTAAAGTTTGTTACCTAGGGGGAGGCGATCCTATATAATTTTTAAAATTTCCGGACGAAAATTCGAAACCTATACACTTCTAACCGAAATATTGGGGTGGGCGGGTGCACCCCGGGCGGGTGCACCCCCGGGCACCAACAAACCTTCGCCCCTGTTTTGTACCGGGACCTGCAAACGAACTAATAAAATACAAACCGATAACGACCAAAAACAAATAAAAAACTATTAAATTATTATATATACAAAATATAAAGATAAATGACGAAGTTTTACAACATATCAAGGGTCGTCTGGTGTGGCAAGCTTTTACCTGATTTTTTTTTTTGTAAAAATTAAAGAAAGTATCGGGTTATTTATATCTATGCTTATTTTTATATGTCCCAATACATACAATTTAAGTCTTTTTTTACACACAATAATATATATTATATCGTTATCTTATGTTATGTTATATAAATAAAAAAAGTTATCTAAGGTCGTGAGCTTATTGTGTGAAGCGAGCTTAATGTCACGATCCGCCTAAATACAAAACTTTTTTCGCTAGTTCCGGAAGATTCCGGAACACTAAAGAGGCATCTAGGACTGCCCGGAAGTCTCCGGAACAGCCTACAAGTTGCTGGAACATTTTAGCACCATCGGAAGGGTCTAGATCAGCCTTCATGGGTCTAGGAAGGGCCTAGAACGTGCTGATATTTTCTGCCAAAAGTTGCAGCCAAGAAACATCTAGAAAAGCCTTGAAAACTCTTGGAATGGCTGGATATTTTGCAAGAAAGATCTAGAAATCAGCTCTAAATATCTTGGATATTTTGTATAGAATTCTCTAGTTAGAGAATTCTCTAGAACTAGTAGATAGCAAGTATAAATAGGTGGAAGGGATCTCATTTGGAGATCACCCAACATTATAGCAAGTTAACATACTTGTACTTGTAAACACACTCTTGTAAAACTTCTTGTGATCAATACTAAGTTGTTTCTTTGTAAACAACACTTGCAAACATCACTTGATTCACGCAAAACACTTTCATCGTTGGGCACAAAAGCTTAACTTAGATCAAGTCTAAGTCGCTACACGAGAGTCAGAAGTTACTTCGTGACAAGTGGTATCAGAGCGGGACGATTCATTCGGGATGGCAACCGAAACAAAAGGCGATGAAAGACGCACCACTAAGAAAGAACGAGAGGCAACATATGACAAGCGCATTGGTGACACCGAGGTGGCGGTCACTGAATTGGGTGCGCAACTTGACCTTGCATTCCAACGAGTACAGGCGTTGGAAACTGATTTCGAAACTTTCAAAGACGACGTCAAGTCTCTCATGGGAGTTTGGCGTCACGAGCTTACGACATTGTTCAAGGAGGAAACGTCGAAGCTACGAAACGAGGTGGAGAATAGTATTCGAGATTGTCACCATAGCTTCTTGGACCTAGAAGCAAAAGTGAAGGAAAATAAACAAGTAGTTGTGCATCCAGCCAACACCGATCTCTTCGCTCCTAGGGTGGAGATCCCAAAACCATCTCCGTTCCTTGGCAAAAGAGAAGCACGAGCGGTTGACGACTTCGTATGGGAGATGGAACAATACTTGGGTGGAGTGCAAATCAAGGACGATGCCACCAAAATCAAGACGGCCAGCATGTACCTAAAAGACACGACAGCACTATGGTGGAGACGTCGATACATGGACATCACCAAAGGTACGTGCACTATTAAAACTTGGGCTGAATTTGTCCAAGAACTAAAGAAACAATTTTACCCGGTCAATGCTGAGCACGAAGCTAGGAGCAAACTGAGAAAGCTCAAGCATACCGGAACTCTCAAGGACTATGTAAAAGAATTCACAACACTTGTCCTTGAAATCCCCGATCTATCGGAAAAGGATTCCCTTTTCTACTTCCTCGACGGGTTACAATATTGGGCTAGAATAGAATTGGACCGTCGCAATGTTCAAGATTTAGCAATTGCCATCGCAGTAGCTGAAGGCTTGATCGATCTTAAAGAAAAACGTCCTAATAAACCCGTAGTCGAAGAACCTGATGACGACATAGGTGGGGGAGCAAAACCAAGTTACACCCGGAGGATTGAAGGACCAAAACCCCCACGAAACAATAACCAAATCGCAAGGAGAGGATGCTTCATTTGCGAGGGGCCACACGATGCACGTGATTGCCCAAAGAAATCTAAGTTAACGGCCCTTATCAGGACCGAGGATGATGAAGCCGAAGGTAGCGGGGAGGCTCGTCTAGGGGCGATGTGTAACACCTCGGAAATTCAGGTCCAATAATGTCTTGACACGTGTCACGGACTTTGAATATGCGAAAACATACTTTAGAGGGACTAAAGTTGACAAACAGTGAAACTATGTGATTACAAGGGTTCAAAATGTCAACAACTGATAAATAGGCCCTACAATAACCCTACATGGTGTTTATAATCTTAAACGGAAGAATCATGGATCATACGAAGCGAAAAATGAAAGAAAGTGAGGAATTTCAAACTACAGGGGCTAAACGTGTCAACATGTTAAATTTATACCTCTGAGTGATCTTTTGGCAAACCCGAAGCTTTGTAATAATAAAATATACTCACAAGAGCATGTGATAAAAATTTCATGAAGTTTCGTGAACGTATGAGAAAGTTATGATTAAAACCGTACACGAAAGGTTAAATACGTTATCGTGAATTTCGTGACTTTTCGGGTAAGCGCAAAGTTAACCGAGGACATGCCCAAGTTTATAGAATTCCCAAGGTTCATAAAAATCAGATTCCAAGGGTTTAGAGTGCAAATAAGCAGCTTAAACATGTATCACAAGATCAGGGACTAAAGTGCAACATTTGGAAAACTTGTAACCTGAGTCGCACACCCTCGCGCTGCGCGACGGGGTCCTCGCGCTACGCGAGCGCCTATCAGCGACAGCAACATACGGACAGCTGCCAGTTCTGACTTGTTTCGAGTTGTTTGCAGCTGTAACCGATTATAGAACTGACCAATCGACTTTCATGCAACTTATGGACAAAGGAACACCTGTTATAACATCCGATAACCTCTGATTCAACCATAAAATCAGATCATAGTTGCATAAAGTTCACCATTGTTGCAAAACCAAGAACACTTGAACTTTCAAAAACTCACAAGACTTCTCCTGGAGCATTCTGATCGACAAGGCATCCTCATAAGTGATCACTAAGCTTGTTAGGACCTTTGTAAGTGTTCATATCATCCTCTAATCCGTTCTAGCTTAGTGTTTTTACTAAAAGTCAAACATATCGTAAATATAGTTTGACTTTGCAATTAAACGAAATGTGCTCTGTCATTTCTCAAATTAAAAGTACCTGCATGTTGGTATTTATGAGTATAACAAACCCCTAAAAGGGTATGTTCAGATTCACACTCTAAGTATGCTAATTGTCGAGTCAAAGTTCTTCATAAAAAGTCAACAGAATATGTTTTTGCAAATTCAAGCATAATCAGTAATGTAGGCTACATGCAACCTGTTTGATCATCAAAATAAATTTATAAAGAATGTAAGAACATGTTTCAACTTGATCAACTCGACAATTTTCTGTATTACACCCGAATCGGAACCGAAAGTCTCATAATGGACTTTTTCTTTGACTATCGGTTCTGATCCGTACATGCATGTTAAGATCTGCATTAGAGCATATTTTAGACCAACTTTCATATATGTTTAACTCTCTGGAATTTTACATCTTGGTTCCATGTTTAACCGATTCATATGCATGATACCGGTTTATGCTTAAATATGACTATTTTGCCCTTTTTGCTATAAAACGTGATTTTTGAAAAAGTGAAAGAGTAGAAACGTTTGATACTGATATATAAACTTGCACCGAAAATTTCATATCAGTTTGAGGTCCAGAATAAGAATTATGCTCATTATCGTAAATTACAAGCTTTATGTTACTTAAACGGCGTAATTAGCATATAACCCACTTAAACCCACTTTTTGATATAAAAATTTTTACTCACTGATATTATATAATATTTTAGGATTTTTAAAGATTTTTATTTTATTTTTGGCTGATCATAACATAGGGTTCTAAGTTTAATTCGGTAAATACCGAATTTGCCCTTTTAGGCCATAAAACGAGTTTTACAAATCCTTTTGACCTCAAACCTTTTTCTACTGATTTTATTTGTTAAATATGATACTTTGAGCCTTCTGGAAATATAAAAATATCAGACTTCTTGTACAAACCCGGAAACGGCTCCAAATCGCCTTTTTACGCATTTTTATCGCATAGTATGTACTATAATCATATTAAACCTATAAGGTTGATACCTACTGATGTTTTTAGTATATTTTTATAAAATAACAGTAAGTATAAGTTTATAAACTCAGATTCCCGATTTTGACATTTTAAGCCCTTGTAAAATTACCAAAATACCCCTAACGAGCATAGTTTGGTTTTAAATGATAATTTTCACTTATGGGTCATACCCTACTGTTATAACATGATAAATTAAGTATTTTTACTGTATGGACCAGACTTGTAACTCAGATTTATAAATAAACTCTTTTATAATCTTTTAAATGACCAAAATGCCCTTATAAGGCATAAATTGTGTTTAAATCTATTTTGGGCAATATAGGAAATGACTTACTGATATTATATCATATTTAGAGCATATTAACTCAGGGAACTTGCATATGACTCTTTTGGATACCCGTAACGCTCTTTTCGCGTTCGGTTCGGTTTATGTAACTAGTTTGCATAAATTGACCAAGACGGGTCAAACATTATCATTTTTGTCTCAAAATCCAGAATGTACTTAGTATACCTATATTAAACAAGTATTCCAACTTGTCGGGTCTAAATCACATTCTATCCGGTCTTCGCTTAATCATGCGTTTAAACCGTTTTCGTCCTTTTAATAACCGGTCTAAGCTTTAGCTTAAATAAAGACCGTTAGAAATCTAATAGGTTATTTATAAACCTTCGTTCCAGATTAGGAGCACCGGTAAAAGCTACCTGCCTTTTTGCTTGTTGAGATAAATACTTACCAAGGTAAATACTTTTAACTTATTTTCCCTATACGGGCTTGGGGTACGGTATATAAAATACCGCTTGGTCTAGCATTTAATTCTTTAATCGAATAGTGGTTAAATTTATTGAGATGCTATGTTTTGATTGTGTTTTTTGTTTGCTTAAAGCCTTTGGGGGGTTAATGACCATGTCCCGGATATCCTCGGCATTATCTTACGAGATGGCCACGACCTGAGCACGGGGTGTAGGCGTACACCTGTCAAGTGTATAACTCAAATATTGTGGTGTGTCTATTGATCTTTAACCCGGCACGAACCGGGCTACTGAACGCATAAGTAACATGTAAATCCTTTACAAGATTATATTACTTAATTATCCCAAGTTATAAAATATTTTGTGCCATGAGCATTCAAATCAATTTTCAATCATTTCAAAATGAGTCAGTTAATTTGTATTTACCAGTGTAAACTGACGTATTTTTCCCAAAAGGTTAAGTGCAGGTACTACACGTAATAGGCTGGCTGTCTTCTAGAGCGTCCACAATAAGTCTCGCAAGCTTGGACGACATTAAACTGTTGAACAATATCTTATTTTATTTTGATCCGCCTGTGGATCCGTTTCAACTATCAGTGATATTTATTATTACGTTTTATTAAAGTTGAAATGAATCTATCTTTGCTTCCGCTGTGCATTATTACATTGTGTTGTTTGTCTATGATGATACCAACTACGTCACTATACTCCCCACCGGGCCCACCGGTGACACGTGGAAAATTGGGGTGTGACAGGTTGGTATCAGAGCCAACTCTGAGTGAATTAAACACTAGCCTTTTGTGTTTAATCTCAGTTACACAATTGCACAATCCTCGATCCTCGAGTCTAGACAAAGAACTTAGGAAATTTCCAAATTTTTGTTTAAATTTTCTAACCTTGTCTAAATTATATTTTTGTTGTATCACTTGTTTGCTTTTGACAGGTTCACGAAAATGCCACCAAGAATGAGAGGTAGAGGCCGAGGAGCATATGTGGCTCCAAATGATCATGAGGCCGGACCATCACACCGGCGGACTCCATCGGATCCTCACCGCAATGATGCTCAAGACCTTTGGAGGTCTTTCACCGAACCAGCGAGACGCTCAGTCTCACTAAGCACTTCTCCATCGATCCCGCATTCATATGGGCCTCATTCGGAGAATGAGCCCCACCACTCACAGCAGTCCTACATTCCTCTAGGACCCTCATCACCTTTTGACAACACGTCACCCGTCTTTCAGGGCCTGTACAACCCTGATGATTACCTTCAAGAACCAGTGGGTTTTAACCCACTTGGACCAGAAGACCATTTTTCGGGTGGCAACCCGATGGACGTTGACGAGGATACGGATCCTGCCATGCCACCCTCTGGAACACCGAACCACCCCATCGAGATTTCTGATGGGTCACCTTTCATGGGATCACCATACAATGGTCCCGATAGTTATGAGGAGAGGTTCAAACAGTACGACTGGGTGTTTACCCCCAGTTATCATAACTCTCCTTTGCACCAGTCTTCCCATCACTCCCCTCTTCATCAGTCTTCCCATCACTCCCCTCTGCACCAGTCATACCACAACTCTCCTTTGCACCTGCCTCACCACTCTCCCCTACACCAGCAGGAGCAGCCCCAGCAGCAGCAGAATCCTTCTGAGGATTCCCAATTTGTAGCGGTCACTCCGCCAGCAGCAGCACCTCCACTTCAGCCTCCCCCGCCTCCGAGGCGAAGGAGAACTACCCCGCGGATGTCCGTACGAGGGGGAATACGCATCAGTACCCCTCCACTTTCTAGTGGCAGCCGGTACTCACCGGTTCATGAAGAAACAGAGATGGGTGAATCTTCGAACCCCGTCTCTGAAGTAGCAACGGCGCCAGTCGCGCCACAGCCACAGCCACAGCCTCAGCCTCAGCCACCATTCGGATTTGGTGAACAAATCCCCGCTTACACTAATGCTGCAGCATTTAACCCCTTTGAGCAGCAGTTTCACACGGGGTACAACTATATGGAGGATCCGTACTGGATAGCGGCAAACTCCAACACCTTCCAGCAAGAAGCTCCCTACGGAGGTCCCTGGGCTACGGGACCCTCGACTTATGGATATCCACCATATGGGTACCAGCAACCGCAGCCTTCTCAACCTCCTTATTATCCACCGCAGCCTCCTCAACCCCCGTTGTATCAACAGCCACCCCAGGCGCCGACGATGTCACCACCGCAATTTCAAGAGTTTCTTCAAGAGATACACGGGGTGAGAGACGAAATGCGGCAGGAGATGCAGCAGAATAGGAGACGTAACCAGGGGATGTTTCAGAAGGTGGTGGATTTGCTTAAGGGGAAGAAAACGAAGGATCGTTGAATCCTTTGTTTGTTAGTTATTTTTGTGTGGTACTCATGTCCCTGCGTGGACATTTATTTATTTCTGTACTATACCCCTGTGAGGGTATTTCCTTCTGTCTGCCCCTGCGTGGGCATATCTTTTTATTTAACCCCTGCGTGGGTTTGTTGTTTTGTTATTTAGCCCCTGCGTGGGCATATGATTTATGTAAAAGACCCGTTTAGGGCAACTTGTACTGATTAAATTCTTATTTTGAAGTGGTTAATTTAAAATTTTCATTTTTAAAATTATGTGCATAAACATAGTATATGAATAAATGAAAAGAATAACATTAAATACTTTGAATTACCATTTTAATAATATAAGAAGGATCTTAAAAGGTAAAACCTAGCTGTTATGTTATCATAAATCTAGCCAATATGGTGGAACCTGTTTAAAAAGATTCAAATCTCTGTTAACATCTGTAAACATGTTAACATTCTTGGCTAATGTGGTCCGTAAAATCACACACGCCACCCTTCTTATAAAATATCCAATTTTTAATATTTCTATATATAATTAGTTGTGACATAATACCTACGGGTTATAATTAATGTCACATAAAAACAAAAAGGCAGCTGTGGTTTATAAACTCCCTGTCAAGAAAAAGGATTGACTTGTCTTATTTAATCAAGCCTTAATCCTACAAAATCTAAATTTGTAATTTAGAAATTTGTCTACGTGACTAGGCTTATTATGCCAAAATTATAATTCGTTCTAAAAAGATTATTAGTAAAAATCCTGAATGAAATTATTAAAATTAACTAATATGGCTTTTGTTTACCATGGTTAATAAATCGTCAAGAACGATAATGCTGTTTAGACTTCTAAATAGATCTTGTCCTTATTTTATGTAGCAATTTAAGATTTACATGGCTAAATCCGAAGAACTAAACAGTCGCCCGGCACAAAACCCTGAAAATGCTCAAATGTTAATAACTGGTGCGGAATTGAAAGCACTAGTGAATGATGCCGTGGTCGAAGCACTGAATAGACAATTTAGTGAAACAAGCGGGACCCGAAGTAGGACCCGAACCGCATCACGTTCCAAACCAAGAACACATTTGGAGGGTCATAGCAAACCGCCCTCTCAGAAGGAGGTACCTAAGAAGGATAAGCCAAAGAAGGATGATGAGGATCATCACTCCTCTAACCAAAACAGTGTCCCGATAAAGAAGATCAAGCAGAAACATGAATCGCACGGTAAGTCTTGCACTTATAAATACTTCGTCTCATGCAAACCCATAGACTTTACTGGGGAAAAAGGAGCGGTCGACTGCATGACCTGGATAGACGAAATGGATACAGTCGTAGATATCAGCGGGTGTGCTGAACGGGATGTAGTGAAGTATGTGTCCCAATCGTTTAAAGGGGACGCACTAGCATGGTGGAAATCTCTTTTGCAAGCTACCGGAAAGGCCACACTTTATAGTATGTCATGGGATCAGTTCGTAGCCCTTATTAAAGAGAATTTTTGTCCACAACATGAAGTGGAAAGGATCGAGTCAGACTTTGTATCGTTGGTGATGAAGAATCTAGATTGTCAGGCATACCTCACCACCTTCAATACTCTATCTCGATTGGTTCCCTACTTGGTAACCCCTGAGCCGAAAAGGATTGCCCGTTTCATTGGGGGTTTGGCCCCTGAGATTAAAGCTAGTGTTAAGGCATCGAGGCCTACAACTTTCAGATCAGTAGCTGATCTATCTCTCTCTCTCACTCAGGACGTGGTCAGGTTGAGAGCACTTAGGAGCTCGGAAGAGAATAAGAGAAAGCGTGAGGACGATACCTCACGGAGATCGGAGAAGAGACACCGAGGGAATAACGACCATAGAAAAGGGTCAGGATTGAAGAGAGATGGGCAACAGTCGGGGGATAAACCCAAATGCAAAACCTGCAAGAAAAACCACTTTGGGAAATGTCGTTTTGAGACGAAATCGCAGTCCCACACGAGGCCATGTGGAATCTGCAAATCTACTGATCATACGACTCTGAAGTGTAAGGGTCTGAAGGATGCAACCTGTTATGGTTGCAACGAGAAAGGGCACATTAAATCTAATTGCCCAAAGTACGCTAAGAAAACCGATGAGGGAAAGAAGACCAATGCAAGGGTCTTCAGGATGGACGCTAAGGAAGCCGTTCAAGATGACAACGTTATTACAGGTACTTTTCTTGTAAATAATGTTTTTGCTAGAGTCTTATTTGATTCTGGAGCGGATAAGTCTTTTGTAGATAATAAGTTTTGTGAGTCGTTAAAATTGCCTGTAAAAGCCTTAAGTGTGAAGTATGAGGTGGAGTTAGCTGATGGAACCATAGAAACAGCCTCAACTGTTTTAGATGGATGTGTTATATCCATTAGGAATCATTCTTTTCCTTTGTCCCTACTTCCCTTTAAGCTCGCCGGCTTTGATGTAGTTATAGGCATGGATTGGTTATCGCATAACCAAGCCCAGATTGTGTGCAAACAAAAGCAAGTGATAGTTAAAACTCCGGCTGGAGAGTCACTTACCATTCAAGGAGATACTCAGCATGGATTGCCAGAGCAAGTGTCCATGCTCAAGGCATCCAGATGTATGCAGAAGGGCTGTGTCATTTATATGGCACAAGTTACGATTGATGAGCCAAAGCCCAAGATTGAAGATATCCCTATCATTTCGGAATATCCTGAAGTTTTTCCCGAAGAACTACCTGGTTTACCACCAGATAGGCAAGTGGAATTCCGGATTGACATCATCCCTGGTGCTGCACCAATAGCGAGAGCACCTTATAGGTTAGCACCGACGGAGATGAAGGAATTAAGGACGCAGTTGGATGATCTGTTAGCAAAAGGTTTTATTAGACCTAGTTCGTCTCCTTGGGGAGCGCCAATCTTATTTGTCAAGAAGAAGGATGGATCTATGCGTTTGTGCATCGACTACCGTGAGCTTAATAAGGTCACTATCAGGAATAGGTATCCTCTGCCCAGGATCGACGATCTGTTCGATCAATTACAAGGAGCAAGCTATTTTTCTAAGATCGACTTGAGGTCGGGCTATCATCAGTTGAAGGTCAAGGATGAAGATGTACACAAGACAGCGTTTAGGACTCGTTATGGACATTACGAGTTCCTAGTGATGCCTTTCGGGCTCACTAACGCACCAGCCGCATTCATGGATCTCATGAATCGCGTCTGCAAGCCTTATCTGGATAAATTCGTCATCGTCTTTATTGACGACATCCTTATTTACTCAAAGAACAAAGCTGATCACGAGAAACATCTTCGTTGTATCCTCAAACTTCTACATCAAGAGAAACTTTACGCCAAATTTTCGAAGTGCGAATTTTGGCTTCGAGAAGTCCAATTCCTCGGACATGTAGTAAGTGAGCGTGGTATCCAGGTGGATCCCGCTAAGGTAGAAGCTGTTATGAATTGGCAAGAGCCAAAGACGCCTACGGAAATTCGTAGTTTTCTGGGTTTAGCTGGATACTATAGGCGTTTCATCGAAAACTTTTCAAGGATTGCTGCACCCTTAACCGCGTTGACGCGTAAGAAGGTTAAGTTTGATTGGGGCCCTAAGCAGCAGGAATCCTTTGATATTCTGAAGAAAAAGTTAAGCAATGCACCAGTGCTAACATTGCCCGACGGTATAGAAGAATTTGTGGTGTATTGTGATGCATCACACACTGGTATGGGCTGTGTACTCATGCAGAAAGGCAAAGTTATTGCCTACGCCTCAAGACAGCTGAAGATACACGAAAAGAACTACACCACCCACGACTTGGAGCTGGGTGCCGTTGTATTTGCATTAAAACTCTGGAGACATTACTTATATGGTACCAAGTGTGTGATCTATTCAGATCACAAGAGCCTTCAACATTTGTTTAATCAGAAGGACTTGAATATGCGACAGAGACGATTGATGGAAACTCTGAATGATTACGATTGTGAAATAAAGTACCATCCAGGCAAGGCGAATGTAGTTGCTGACGCTTTAAGCAGAAAAGAAAGAGTTAGACCAATAAGAATCAATGCCAAGCGCATCGAAATCAGGAATGATTTGAACGAAAGGATACTAGCTGCACAGAAGGAAGCTGTGCTGGAAGCTAATTACCCTGAAGAAAAACTGGGAGTAACTGAGGAGCAGTTATCCCATGACAAAGACGGAATGTTAAGATTGAATGGGCGAATATGGGTTCCAGTTTTTGGAGGACTTCGAGATGTTATCCTCCAGGAAGCCCACAGTTCCAAATATTCCGTTCATCCTGGAGCTGACAAGATGTATCAGGATTTAAAAGCAAATTACTGGTGGATTGGTTTGAAAAAGTCCATAGCTGCTTATGTGTCTAAATGTTTGACTTGTGCGCAAGTCAAAGCGGAACACCAGAAACCGTCAGGTTTGTTACAACAACCTGAAATTCCCACATGGAAATGGGAGATGGTGACGATGGATTTCATCACCAAGTTGCCAAAGACAAGAAAGGGAAATGACACTATTTGGGTCATAGTAGATAGACTGACGAAGTCAGCACATTTTCTACCCATCAAGGAGACTTATAGCTCCGATATGTTAGCACAATTGTACGTTGATAAGATTGTAGCTTTGCATGGAATACCTGTGTCTATTATCTCTGATAGAGATACTAGATACACGTCACATTTTTGGAAAAGTTTCCAACAATCCTTGGGCACTCGTTTGAATTTTAGTACGGCTTATCATCCACAGACTGACGGTCAAAGTGAGCGTACTATTCAAACTTTAGAAGACATGCTACGTGCGTGTGCGATCGATTTAGGTGGTAGTTGGGATAAGAACCTACCACTAATTGAATTCTCCTACAACAATAGCTACCACACCAGCATAAAAGCTGCGCCTTTTGAGGCCTTATATGGTAGAAAGTGTAGATCGCCTATTTGTTGGGCAGAAGTTGGAGATGTCCAACTATCAGGACCAGAAATTGTTTTTGAGACGACGGACAAGATTGTCCAGATCCGCGATCGATTGAGAGCTGCCAGGGAAAGGCAGAAAAGTTATGCGGATCCACAACGTAAAGATTTTCACTTCGAAGTAGGTGATAAAGTGTTGCTTAAGGTATCACCCTGGAAGGGGGTGATGCGATTTGGTAAGAAAGGCAAGCTAAGCCCGAGATACATAGGACCTTTCGAGATTATCGAACGTGTCGGGTCAGTTGCTTATAAGTTGAATTTGCCTGAAGAACTTAGTGCTATCCATAATGTGTTCCACATCTGTAATTTGAAGAAGTGTTCCGCTGAGGAACCACTGGTTATGCCGTATACGGATGTACATATAGATGAAAGCTTGAAATTTGTGGAAAAGCCGTTGTCAATTGAAGACCGAAAGGTAAAGAAGCTTCGAAGGAAGCACATACCTATTGTTAAGGTCAAATGGGATGCCCGTAGAGGTCCCGAATACACTTGGGAGGTAGAATCCACGATGAAAGAAAAATACCCTCATTTGTTTCAGTAAATCTCGGGGTCGAGATTTCTTTTAAGGGGGTGAGGATGTAACACCTCGGAAATTCAGGTCCAATAATGTCTTGACACGTGTCACGGACTTTGAATATGCGAAAACATACTTTAGAGGGACTAAAGTTGACAAACAGTGAAACTATGTGATTACAAGGGTTCAAAATGTCAACAACTGATAAATAGGCCCTACAATAACCCTACATGGTGTTTATAATCTTAAACGGAAGAATCATGGATCATACGAAGCGAAAAATGAAAGAAAGTGAGGAATTTCAAACTACAGGGGCTAAACGTGTCAACATGTTAAATTTATACCTCTGAGTGATCTTTTGGCAAACCCGAAGCTTTGTAATAATAAAATATACTCACAAGAGCATGTGATAAAAATTTCATGAAGTTTCGTGAACGTATGAGAAAGTTATGATTAAAACCGTACACGAAAGGTTAAATACGTTATCGTGAATTTCGTGACTTTTCGGGTAAGCGCAAAGTTAACCGAGGACATGCCCAAGTTTATAGAATTCCCAAGGTTCATAAAAATCAGATTCCAAGGGTTTAGAGTGCAAATAAGCAGCTTAAACACGTATCACAAGATCAGGGACTAAAGTGCAACATTTGGAAAACTTGTAACCTGAGTCGCACACCCTCGCGCTGCGCGACGGGGTCCTCGCGCTACGCGAGCGCCTATCAGCGACAGCAACATACGGACAGCTGCCAGTTCTGACTTGTTTCGAGTTGTTTGCAGCTGTAACCGATTATAGAACTGACCAATCGACTTTCATGCAACTTATGGACAAAGGAACACCTGTTATAACATCTGATAACCTCTGATTCAACCATAAAATCAGATCATAGTTGCATAAAGTTCACCATTGTTGCAAAACCAAGAACACTTGAACTTTCAAAAACTCACAAGACTTCTCCTGGAGCATTCTGATCGACAAGGCATCCTCATAAGTGATCACTAAGCTTGTTAGGACCTTTGTAAGTGTTCATATCATCCTCTAATCCGTTCTAGCTTAGTGTTTTTACTAAAAGTCAAACATATCGTAAATATAGTTTGACTTTGCAATTAAACGAAATGTGCTCTGTCATTTCTCAAATTGAAAGTACCTGCATGTTGGTATTTATGAGTATAACAAACCCCTAAAAGGGTATGTTCAGATTCACACTCTAAGTATGCTAATTGTCGAGTCAAAGTTCTTCATAAAAAGTCAACAGAATATGTTTTTGCAAATTCAAGCATAATCAGTAATGTAGGCTACATGCAACCTGTTTGATCATCAAAATAACTTTATAAATAATGTAAGAACATGTTTCAACTTGATCAACTCGACAATTTTCTGTATTACACCCGAATCGGAACCGAAAGTCTCATAAATGGACTTTTTCTTTGACTATCGGTTCTGATCCGTACATGCATGTTAAGATCTGCATTAGAGCATATTTTAGACCAACTTTCATATATGTTTAACTCTCTGGAATTTTACATCTTGGTTCCATGTTTAACCGATTCATATGCATGATACCGGTTTATGCTTAAATATGACTATTTTGCCCTTTTTGCTATAAAACGTGATTTTTGAAAAAGTGAAAGAGTAGAAACGTTTGATACTGATATATAAACTTGCACCGAAAATTTCATATCAGTTTGAGGTCCAGAATAAGAATTATGCTCATTATCGTAAATTACAAGCTTTATGTTACTTAAACGGCGTAATTAGCATATAACCCACTTAAACCCACTTTTTGATATAAAACTTTTTACTCACTGATATTATATAATATTTTAGGATTTTTAAAGATTTTTATTTTATTTTTGGCTGATCATAACATAGGGTTCTAAGTTTAATTCGGTAAATACCGAATTTGCCCTTTTAGGCCATAAAACGAGTTTTACAAATCCTTTTGACCCCAAACCTTTTTCTACTGATTTTATTTGTTAAATATGATACTTTGAGCCTTCTGGAAATATAAAAATATCAGACTTCTTGTACAAACCCGGAAACGGCTCCAAATCGCCTTTTTACGCATTTTTATCGCATAGTATGTACTATAATCATATTAAACCTATAAGGTTGATACCTACTGATGTTTTTAGTATATTTTTATAAAATAACAGTAAGTATAAGTTTATAAACTCAGATTCCCGATTTTGACATTTTAAGCCCTTGTAAAATTACCAAAATACCCCTAACGAGCATAGTTTGGTTTTAAATGATAATTTTCACTTATGGGTCATACCCTACTGTTATAACATGATAAATTAAGTATTTTTACTGTATGGACCAGACTTGTAACTCAGATTTATAAATAAACTCTTTTATAATCTTTTAAATGACCAAAATGCCCTTATAAGGCATAAATTGTGTTTAAATCTATTTTGGGCAATATAGGAAATGACTTACTGATATTATATCATATTTAGAGCATATTAACTCAGGGAACTTGCATATGACTCTTTTGGATACCCGTAACGCTCTTTTCGCGTTCGGTTCGGTTTATGTAACTAGTTTGCATAAATTGACCAAGACGGGTCAAACATTATCATTTTTGTCTCAAAATCCAGAATGTACTTAGTATACCTATATTAAACAAGTATTCCAACTTGTCGGGTCTAAATCACATTCTATCCGGTCTTCGCTTAATCATGCGTTTAAACCGTTTTCGTCCTTTTAATAACCGGTCTAAGCTTTAGCTTAAATAAAGACCGTTAGAAATCTAATAGGTTATTTATAAACCTTCGTTCCAGATTAGGAGCACCGGTAAAAGCTACCTGCCTTTTTGCTTGTTGAGATAAATACTTACCAAGGTAAATACTTTTAACTTATTTTCCCTATACGGGCTTGGGGTACGGTATATAAAATACCGCTTGGTCTAGCATTTAATTCTTTAATCGAATAGTGGTTAAATTTATTGAGATGCTATGTTTTGATTGTGTTTTTTGTTTGCTTAAAGCCTTTGGGGGGTTAATGACCATGTCCCGGATATCCTCGGCATTATCTTACGAGATGGCCACGACCTGAGCACGGGGTGTAGGCGTACACCTGTCAAGTGTATAACTCAAATATTGTGGTGTGTCTATTGATCTTTAACCCGGCACGAACCGGGCTACTGAACGCATAAGTAACATGTAAATCCTTTACAAGATTATATTACTTAATTATCCCAAGTTATAAAATATTTTGTGCCATGAGCATTCAAATCAATTTTCAATCATTTCAAAATGAGTCAGTTAATTTGTATTTACCAGTGTAAACTGACGTATTTTTCCCAAAAGGTTAAGTGCAGGTACTACACGTAATAGGCTGGCTGTCTTCTAGAGCGTCCACAATAAGTCTCGCAAGCTTGGACGACATTAAACTGTTGAACAATATCTTATTTTATTTTGATCCGCCTGTGGATCCGTTTCAACTATCAGTGATATTTATTATTACGTTTTATTAAAGTTGAAATGAATCTATCTTTGCTTCCGCTGTGCATTATTACATTGTGTTGTTTGTCTATGATGATACCAACTACGTCACTATACTCCCCACCGGGCCCACCGGTGACACGTGGAAAATAGGGGTGTGACACGATGCAACTCCAAGTCCTTAATGCTTTAAGGACACAACAAATAAAGCCGCTAAGAATAACCCATGACCGCTCGAGTAAGACCAAGGAAAATTCCACAAATGAGGACCCAAAAGGCCTTCGATTCATAACACTCGAGATTAATGGGCAACACACAAAAGCCTTAGTTGATACCGGAGCCAGTCACAATTTCATTACTAGGGACGAGGCCAAAAGACTTGGTTTACGAATCAGCACGCAAGAGGGACTAATGATGAAGGCTGTTGGCGGAGACCCCAAAGTAATCGAAGGAGTCACCTATAACGCTAAGGCCAAGGTCGGGACATGGAACGGCAAGGTCACTTTCTCGGTCGTTCCCATGGACGACTACAAGATCGTGCTCGGGATGGCATTCTTCCGGAGATCCAATGCCATTCCAGCACCCTTTCTCAACACCATGTACATCATTAAGGGCAAAGAAGTTCACACGGCACCCTTGGAGACGGATACAAGGTACCAAGGCAAAGCATTATCCGCCATGCGGATCGTGAGAATAAGGCGTCAGCTACGTAAGTACCACGACGAGGACGTCGTGAATTTAGGTGGGGGAGAATGTCACGATCCGCCTAAATACAAAACTTTTTTCGCTAGTTCCGGAAGATTCCGGAACACTAAAGAGGCATCTAGGACTGCCCGGAAGTCTCCGGAACAGCCTACAAGTTGCTGGAACATTTTAGCACCATCGGAAGGGTCTAGATCAGCCTTCATGGGTCTAGAAGGGCCTAGAACGTGCTAATATTTTCTGCCAAAAGTTGCAGCCAAGAAACATCTAGAAAAGCCTTGAAAACTCTTGGAATGGCTGGATATTTTGCAAGAAAGATCTAGAAATCAGCTCTAAATATCTTGGATATTTTGTATAGAATTCTCTAGTTAGAGAATTCTCTAGAACTAGTAGATAACAAGTATAAATAGGTGGAAGGGATCTCATTTGGAGATCACCCAACATTATAGCAAGTTAACATACTTGTACTTGTAAACACACTCTTGTAAAACTTCTTGTGATCAATACTAAGTTGTTTCTTTGTAAACAACACTTGCAAACATCACTTGATTCACGCAAAACACTTTCATCGTTGGGCACAAAAGCTTAACTTAGATCAAATCTAAGTCGCTACACGAGAGTCAGAAGTTACTTCGTGACATTAATCTATGAAGGTTGGGTTCGAGTTCATATAGTTTTAATGGACATCAATTTATGATTGAGATTGGCTTGGGTTGATTAAGCTCAATTGATATTAAGTTTTATGCAAGTCAAACTCGTATAGCTCACAATCGGTTAGGCTCCGTAAAATAAGAACCGAAGTTGTGAAAATTTTGAAGTGTGCAACTTACAGTAAAGGAAGGAATATCAATCAAGAAAAGTAAAGAAAAAGGAATATCAATCAAGAAAAATAAATTACTTTCAGTTTTGGGTTAACTTTCAATGAAACATTTCTTTTTTACTTGCTAATATTTCAATTTAAATAACTACCAGCTTTATTTAAATTAGAAATATATTATTATTATTATTATTATTATTATTATTATTATTATTATTATTATTATAAACTATTTTGTACATTAGGTGCAAAAAGTTTACTATTTTAAGGGTAGGCGGGGCATCAAGTGGGTAGGGCTTTCGGGTATTTCGAGTATGGCGGTAACACCGTCGCAAGGCGTTTGGGTAGTGGGTTCGGGTAGAGGGCTCAGATGAAAGTAGCCAAATTGTTTTAGTTGAGGTTACCGTTCCCTAACGGTCCTTTTGACTGTTATTCTATTTAAAAAAAATATTTACACCATTTAATTCCAGTTCCACCAAAAATAAAATTCATTTTTTTCACCTAAGATAACAAATTTCACACTCTCATTTCTTCTATCCACAAACAAGTTTCTATTCAAATTGTGTACCACAAGATGAATCGTAAGTTATTGCTTCCTCCCGACCTATCGGACGAGTTCGAGTAAAATGAAGGTATTTCTAGTAGTCTCTAATTACTCTCAATGTTGTCGTCCAAGCCAAAGTTGAAGACACAGAAACATGAAAAAATATGTGCCATGTTGAAGAAACACTAGATAATTGACCGGAATCGAATTATCTAGGGGGTTTGGATCTGCATAAAAGGGGGTTGTTCTCTCTCGTTTGATTCGATGCAACTGACCTTCTTCTCCGGTAAACTCTGCAAAACAAAGCACCGTTAGCCTCGTCAAGGGGAGAAGAGGGGTTCTCTCCTTAACCCGACTCCGGCGTGAGAATAAGTATGTGTTTATGAAGAAGAAGAAGAAGAGGTATTGACGAAGTGTGTGTAACCTAAATTTCATACCTGAATTGTTCTCATATTTATGGCCGAGAGTTTTGGGCGGGAAAACTCGTTGGTGAAATGCTGACGGAAGATGCTAACCCCGTAAGCGGTTACATTTCCTTCCGTTAAGCTTCTCGATCCTACGTGAGTGCACACGGATCGTTGTTTAGATTTATGGTTGGTGGTTTGCCACGTAGAAAGTGATCAAGTGGAGGTTTCTCTCCAATTTCATCTCATCATCGTGATTTCAGGGATGCCTAAGGTGATGACACGTGTCTAGACGGTTGTAACCGTTTAGTGGTGCACGATTGGGTCCTTCTAGAAGGTTATTGCCATAATCCTGTGTGACTCTTTATCGTGTGGCACCAGTTAGGTAAATAATATCCAAGTCTGGATATTATTAGGCAGAAGTGTTTAACTTAGGATTTTCATCCTTTGTTTATGGAGGAAAGCGCAAGGATTTATGATTTCCTGTTGGCGCGCAAGTGTTGTCTGCTATCTGTCTCTTAAGCCTCCTTTGTAGGACCAGTGCGCGGCCGCGCAAGGTCAAAAAGAGGCTGAAAGACAAGGTTATGGTATGGTCCCAAGTACTTATTATGAGGTTTTTGGGACCTTACCCCTTCAAGTCCCCCAGTCTAGTGTTGCTCTTATGCAAATAAGTGGAGCACTGGACTTATGAGAGTGAAATGTTTTTTTTGCGCGAAAGTAGGGAATCTTCTGTGAGAAGATTTACTTTGCTTATTAAAACCTTTCAGGGAAGTTGTGATTTTTCCCTTTTTTGATTTGACCCTTTTGTAATAAAAAATTAGTATTTGCTTTCTTCTTACCTTGGGATACGTATTGACGCTTGTCAGGCCTCATTTATGGGGATATGACCCTAGGTCCTGTAGCACCGTTCAGAAGGGACGTTTTTGACAGTTAATCATGGTGATTAAGCTTTTCCTTTTCCCGGAGTTTGGTTCCTCTATATATACATTTGAGGATTCTTATCTTCTTCCTTAATTTGGAAAATATGAAGGCGAAAAGTTCCTTTCGTACCCGGCGACTTTTAGATATCTTAAGGATCTACGAGGCTGATGAGGGTCTCTTGCTCCTTGCTGATTCACCGCCATTAATGGCTATCGGAGAAGGAAAACCGCTCGTCCTCGTTTCTTCAATGGTTGTAAGTTCTGATCGTAAAGTTCACCGGCCACAGGGCATTGTCGATAAAAAATAGATGTGTTATCTGCTGAGGACTTAATGACCCGTTTTCCGATGATTCGGAAAGGTGGATGTCAACTGGTGTACCGTCGCCGGAAGAACCGTCGTGGTGATCAGGTGCCGGTTATTGATGATGGTCCTGCTGCTGATTAGGTTAAGTTTGGGAAACAGTGTATTCCCTTTTTTTTATGTTTGTAGATATGTTGGTCTTGCTACTGGGAAATTAGTGAAGATCACTGTCATGATCTTTGTGAATGGTTGTTTGAAGTGTTATACTGCACTTGATGATATATGTATTTTTTGATGTACTGTTGTGCATGTAAGCTTTGGTTGCTTTAGTTTGTGTTTGGATTACAATATGTTGCATATGTTTAATTGCTTTGAATAGGTAGAGCGAATGAGAATGGTATTGTGCTCATGTGTGAACGTTTGTCTAAAAATGCAGGAGGTTGTGCCCTTTTTAGACTGTTCATGAGGCGTACAATGTTTACCATATTGTTTTCGCGTAAACCAAAAGAATTATATGCAATTTGTAACAAACAGTAACATGTGTAGGGATGATGCTTGCATTAATAGGGCGCAAGGCCAATACTACAAAGTGCAATAAAGAAATACATTGCCTGTATACTTTTATCTTTGCGGGATGGTTTGGCTTATATGTAACACCTGCGCAGCTGCTGCGCGTTCTAGGTGCGAGGAACTAGTGTCCCATCGATTCTTTTCAGTGTGTATGCCCCTTTGCCTAGGGCTTCATTGATGATGTATGGTCCTTCCCACTTTGGTGCTAGTTTGCCTGGTTTTTCAGCGTTGGAAGCCTCATTATCGCGCAAGACAAAGTCACCAGGAATGAAGGTACATACGCGTACACGCGCGTTGTAGTATTTTTCGAGTTTGGATTTGTACCTTGCCTCTGTGATGGCGGCGTTCTCGCACCTTTCTTCGAGAAGGTCTAAATCCAGTCTTCGCTCTTGCTCATTGTTTTGCTTCTGCATAGCAATCATGCGCGGTGATGGGAGGCCAATCTCAGCTGGGATTACTGCCTCCGATCCATAGACAAGACTTAATGGGGTTTCCACCATACTGGTCTTTGGCATGGTACGATGAGCCTATAGGATGCTAGGGAGTTCATCGACCCATCCCCTGCGCGCTGTTCCGAGGCGCTCTTTAATGCCGCCGACAATCTGTTTGTTGACACTCTCAACTTGGCCGTTTGCTTGTGGGTGCGCCACAGAGGCGAAATTATGTTCGATCTTCATTTATTTGAACCATTTCTGAAGATCTTCTGAGGCGAAGTTGGTGCTGTTGTCGGAGATAATGCGCAATGGTAATCCGAATCTGCAAATAATGTGTTCCCATATAAACTTGCGGATTACCATTGCTGTGGTTGAGGCCAAGGCCTTAGCTTCAACCCACTTCGTGAAGTAGTCGACTGCTACAATGATGAATTTTACTGCGCCGGGCGCGTCAGGGAATGGTCCCACAAGATCAATGCCCCATTGTTGGAAAGGCCAGGCAGACATGACCGGTGCAAGCGGGTTCTTTGGTCGGATTGTTTTTGGCGCGTGGCGCTGACATGCTGCGCATTTCCATAGTAATTCTACCGCGTCTACGTGCATTCCCGGCCAATAGTAGCCCGCATTCATTATTTTTGCCACTACCATGCGCGGTCCGGCGTGTATCCCGCATAACCCTTCATGGACCTCCCTGACTAAATATTGTGCGTCTGTTTTGTCAACGCAGCGCAATAGTGGTCCCATGAATGACTTTCGGTACAGAATCCCTTCCGCCATTTCATAGTTTATTGCCTTGTTCTGGATTTTTCGAGCCTCCGCCTTTCCTTCTGGGAGTTTCCCATGTTGTAGGTATAAGATAATCAGAGACATCCAGGATAGATTGCCGATCTCTATAATGTGTACTTGTTTGAGAGGGATGGAAGGGTTGGACAATACTTCGATGCGTACCTCTTTTGCTAAATGTTTGAAACTAGTGGCGGCTAATTTGCTTAGCGAATCCGCGTGCTTGTTCTCGCTTCTGTTTATGTGATTAACCTTGAATGTTTGGAATTTACTGATTAGCATTCGCGCTTGTTCCAGGTATAGAGCCATTGCTTCTCCTTTTGCGTCATAATGACCATTGACCTGTTCAGCCACTAATTTTGAATCTACATTGGCTTCGAGGTTTCTTGCCCCCATCTTGAGCGCTAAATGAAGGCCTGCTAGGAACGCTTCGTATTCTGCCTCGTTGTTTGTGCTTCGAAAATCTAGGCGTATAGCATATGTAAGTTCGTGGTCATCTGGGCTGACCAATCGGAGACCCGCACCTGCTCCGTCATCATTAGAAGTGCCATCTGTGTGTAGAGTCCAGACCCTATCGTCGAAAACAGGAACAGTGTTTTGGATTGCCTCGCACTCTTGGACTTTGTCGATAGGAACTTCTGTGGCAAAATCTGCTAGAACTTGCCCCTTGATTGCCGGTCGCGGTCTGTATAGGATATTGTATCCTCCGAGCTCAATAGCCCATTTGGCCAATCTTCTCGCGACGTCGGGTTTGGATAAGATTTGACCTAAATGGTAATTAGTGAGAATTGTGATGACATGATCAGAGAAATACCGACGTAAGCGCCGTGATGCATGTACTAGTGCTAGGACTAGTTTTTCTATCATTGAGTAACGTGTCTCTGGGCCAGTGAGCATCTTGCTTATATAGTAAATTGGAGTCTGAATGTTTTCTCGCTCCACCATTAATACTGCGCCTACCGCTACTTCCGCAACAGATAAATATAAGATCAGTGGCTCTTTTTCTCGTGGTGCTGTTAGCGTCGGCAACTGAATTAAACATTCTTTCATTTGCTTCAAGGCTGCTTCCGCTTCGGGTGTCCACTGGGAGTGGGTTTTCTTGGCGCAGTTTCATAGTGTGCTAATGAATGGATAGGACTTTGCTGCATGATTTTCCAAGAATCTGTTCAAGGTTGCTAGACATCCGACGAGTCTTTGCATTTCTTTTATTGTTGCAGGTGATGGCATTAACTAGATGGCCTGCACTTTCTCCGGGTTTACTTTAAAACCATCCCTTGTTACTATGAAACCCAGGAATTTCCCTTCTTCCATTCCGAAGGAACATTTCGTTGGGTTGAGCTTTAAGTTTATGTTGTGCAAAGAATCGAACGTGCGCTGGATATTTGCGAGCATTGTATCTTCCTCGTGGCTCATAATGACGAGGTCATCCATGTATACCTCGACTGTCTTACCGATATCGCCTCTGAAGACCGTGTCCATTAGTTGCTGGTACGTTGCGCCTGCGTTGCGTAAGCCAAAGGGCATTTTTGTGTAACAGAAGATACCCTTGTCTGTGCAGAATGCGGTCTTGTCTTCGTCTTCTTCTTTCATTTAGACCTGATGATAACCTTTATAACAATCAAGAAAGCACTTCCATCGAAATGATGCTAGAGAGTCAACTTTTTTGTCTATCTCAGGAAGCGCGCAGCAATCTTTTGGGCATGCTTTATTCAGGTCTTTGAAGTCGACGCACATTCTCCATCCGCCACTGTGTTTTTGGACCATTACTGGGTTGGCGACCCATGTATGGTATTGAACCTCGCGCAAGATTCCGACATTAAGTAGCTCTGTCACTTGCTCGTCCATGGATTTTGCTTTCTCATCGCTGAAGTTGCGCCTCCCCTGTGCAACAGGTTCTGCTGAGGGTCGGATGTTCAGACAATGTTGTGCTATATTGCGCGGAACCCCAGTCATGTCTGCTGGGCACCAGGCGAATATGTCTTTATTGTTGGACAACAATTCTTTTAATTGTATTCGTGTTGCTGGGGAAATGGCGTGTCCTAACAGGATGGTCTGTTCTGGATATTCATCATTCAGATCCCATTTCTCTGGCTCATTTGATGCTGAGGGTTTGGCCACTTTTACTGGTGGCTCATCGTCCACGTACATGACCTCCTTACTTGAGTATTGAATTGCAACTCCAGTTTCTGTTGGAAATCCACATGCAGCATGTGGAATAGAAGTGATCATGCTGAATTCTCTTTGTGACCTTCTTCCGAGCAATACATCATGGCGTGATGTTGCCGGCATGACCATGAAATTTACTGTGACTGTGCGCGAATGCTCGCCATCAGATAGAGTCACAGGGAATACTATTTGCCCTAACGGGAATACAACTTCATTACAAAATCCGGTGAGAGGGAAATCGACCGGCTCCAGACGTGCTTTGTCTTCTGGATCGAGTTGTTTGAAGCACTGCTCGTATATGATATCCATCGAGCTTCCTGGATCTATAAACATATAGTCCGTTCGATAATGGCTGAAGATGCCAGTAATAATTACTGGTCGCTCTTCCTGAGGGCCTCCAAGAACAACAGGAAACACGACTTGCTGTTCTCGCCAATGCTGATCATGGTGTCGTTTGTTTGGCCTTCGTGAAGGGCCTCCTTGTACCATGTTTATTTGTTTTGGTTTAGCTGTCTGACCATTGGTACCTTCTAGTTTTGGAATTACCCTGGCATAACTGTCAGATTGGATGTCCCACTGATAAGGCATCTGTGGGTCCAATACTAGAGTATCAATCCTGCCACTGCTTTCTTGCTGAATATCAGATCTGATGTTTGGGGACTCAGGTCAGATAATTTGTGTGAAAATTTGGTTCAAAGCTATCTGGAATCTGCCGATCCAGTATTCTGGAGCTCTCTCTATGAATTTTATGTAAGTCAAACTCGTGTAGCTCATAATCGGTTAGGCTCCGTAAAATAAGAACCGAAGTTGTGAAAACTTTGAAGTGTGCAACTTACAGTAAAGGAAGGAATATAAATCAAGAAAAGTAAAGGAAAAGGAATATCAATCAAGAAAAATAAATTACTTTCAGTTTTGGGTTAACTTTCAATGAAACATTTCTTTTTTACTTGCTAATATTTCAATTTAAATAACTACCAGCTTTATTTAAATTAGAAATATATTATTATTATTATTATTATTATAAACTATTTTGTACATTAGGTGCAAAAATTTTACTATTTTAAGGGTAGGTGGGGCATCAAGTGGGTAGGGCTTTCGGGTATTTCGAGTATGGCGGTAACACCGTCGCAAGGCGTTTGGGTAGTGGATTCGGGTAGAGGGCTCAGATGAAAGTAGCCAAATTGTTTTTGTTGAGGTTACCGTTCCCCAACGGTCCTTTAGACTGTTATTCTATTTAAAAAAAAATATTTACACCATTTAATTCCAGTTCCACCAAAAATAAAATTCATTTTTTTCACCTAAGATACCAAATTTCACACTCTCATTTCTTCTATCCACAAATAAGTTTCTATTCAAATTGTGTACCACAAGATGAATCGTAAGTTATTGCTTCCTCCCGATCCATCGGACGAGTTTGAGTAAAATGAAGGTATTTCTAGTAGTCTCTAATTACTCTCAATGTTGTCGTCCAAGCCAAAGTTGAAGACACAGAAACATGAAAAAATATGTGCCATGTTGAAGAAACACTAGATAATTGACCGGAATCGAATTATCTAGGGGGTTTGGATCTTCATAAAAGGGGGTTGTTCTCTCTCGTTTGATTCGATGCAACTGACCTTCTTCTCCGGTAAACTCTGCAAAACAAAGCACCGTTAGCCTCGTCAAGGGGAGAAGAGGGGTTCTCTCCTTGACCCGACTCCGGCGTGAGAATAAGTATGTGTTTATAAAGAAGAGGTATTGACGAAGTGTGTGTAACTTGAATTTCGTTACTGAATTGTTCTCATATTTATGGCCGAGAGTTTTGGGCGGGAAAACTCGTTGGTGAAATGCTGACGGAAGATGCTAACCCCGTAAGCGGTTACATTTCCTTCCGTTAAGCTTCTCGATCCTACGTGAGTGCACACGGATCGTTGTTTAGATTTATGGCTGTGGTTTGCCACGTAGAAAGTGATTAAGTGGAGGTTTCTCTCCAATTTCATGCCATCATCGTGATTTCAGGGATGCCTGAGGTGATGACACGTGTCCAGACGGTTGTAACCGTTTAGTGGTGCACGATTGGGTCCTTCTAGAAGGTTATTGCCATAATCCTGTGTGACTCTTTATCGTGTGGCACCAGTTGGGTAAATAATATCCAAGTCTAGATATTATTAGGCGGAAGTGTTTAACTTAGGATTTTCATCCTTTGTTTATGGAGGAAAGCACAAGGATTTATGATTTCTTGTTGGCGCGCAAGTGTTGTTTGCTATCTGTCTCTTAAGCCTCCTTTGTAGGACCAATGCGCGGCCGCGCAAGGTCAAAAAGAGGCTGAAAGACAAGGTTATGGTATGGTCCCAAGTACTTATTATGAGGTTTTTGGGACCTTACCCCTTCACATGTGGTCATGAAAAAACTATAGAGTATCTAATGGATTATTTGGTCGATAACCAAAAATACGATGAAGTTACGTTTCGAGCAAGGTTTCAGATGTCAAAGACATTATTCTAAAAAAGTGTTGGATAAAAGCTAAATTTGAATGGTTTCACAAGGGCATAGGCGAGAGGATGAAAAAGTGTTTCACCGTGTTACAAAAATACACATTGGCTGTTAAACAACTTGTAATCGGTAATTCTCCTGACAAATACAATGAGTATTTAAGTATGACCAATCGGACTTCGCGTGAATGTCTACAAAATTTCTGTAATGCCATAATTCAATTATACGACAAAGAGTTCTTACGTAGACCGACAAGCCGCAACATTGCACTTTTTTACAACGCACATGAAGTAAACATGGCCTTCTCCCATCGCTCGGTAGCATTGACTGTACATATATCGTTTGGAGAATGTGTTTGCAAGGCCAATATATTAAAGGTGATCATCAAAACCCAATGACATCAGCGTTCTCCAACAATCTCAAGTATTTACCAATGAGTAGTTTAAACGACGCCTAGTGTCATGGAGTCATCTTCCAAGGTCGAGAGTCAGCCACTTTGTCCTACCTGTGATAAGAGTCATTGATTTCGTTTTTCCATGGACTCATCAGAGTAGTGACCACAACCCCCGTCAAGTGGTTTGTCCATAATGTGAACACTATATGGCACGTACACTTTACAGGTCGATGAGGCTCTCCTCGGTGAGAACCAATACTAGCCAGTAAACCTAAGGATTAAAACACAAACCATGCAAATATGATTATCAAACATCTGGTACGTCACATCTCCCTCCACTTAACTATTCGTACATTTGCTTCACATTCGGGACAACACCCTGAATATAAGGTTTCCACTATGGCTTTTTGGCTAAAAATATATAAGAAGTTGATCTAGTGTAACAACCCTCAAAAAGGACATAACGGATCATAACCGAAAGCCGGATTGTGTACCACGAGAACCAGCATAATAAACGAGGTAACCCATTAAGATTTTTGACCGATATCCACATAATTCCGAAATTTAGTTACACACAATTCTTGAAGACCCAAAAATTATGAGGGATAATAATCTTCTTTAGGCTCTATTGGGATTGAACCCTATCAGAGGAACAGTTGATTAGAGCTAAAACCGGATCAGAGCAGTGGATCCAAAATAAGCAGATGTTATGTTTTCATTCTCTCCCCTTGAAAGTGGTTTCAACATCTGATGACCTCCAATCCACCGATCCTTACAAATGCTGACCTGAAACTGCTGATCAAGTCAAAGACTAATGAAGACTAAAGCTCTGTTGATCAATCTATTGCTATGGGTCAAGCACTGCTGAATATATCAAGTACTGCTGGAGTCACAACAGTGGAAGGATAAAGCAGTAGTTTAGCTTGTTTTATGTAATGTATTGTAATCAGTAGTTAGCATAACAGTGTTTGTATAGATTAGTTGTTTAGAGTTTGTTAGGAGGTTAGATGTCACCTTCATGGTGACGTCAGCAAAGATGCCACAGTGGTTTGTCCGTGCCTATAAATAGAATAATACCCTGTACTGTTCTATCAGCTCTTCACCACTTTTCTCCTGTACGAACAATCACTGTGAGCTCAGGCTGAGGGGGAGTTTGTTACATGCATGCATTGTAATCGTTGTTGAAATAAATTCAATCATTCGATTCTGTGTTGAAAATGTGTGTTAAAAGCATTTCTCCTGTTTGATTGTGTGCAAAGTTTAATTCCATTTACATTCCGCTGCATTACTTATTCATTGTACATCTTAAATCAAACGTAAAACACAATCAATCCAAACTCAGATCCTAACAATTGGTATCAGAGCTCGGACAGTCAAATTTGATTTAACAATCATTTTGACATAAATAGTTCAGCTCACAATCGTTGATACTGATAGTTGTTCGTTTTGTTGAAAAACAGAGTAAGGTTTAATCACTATCAAAGTTGATTAATCAATACCTGTAAAACAACCAGGATGACGTCACGATCACAAGATGATAAGAATAACATCGGCTCACTTTTCAAACCACCCATGCTAAAACGAAATGAATACAACATCTGGGAGAGAAGGATGGGTCACATCCTTGCTCAACAGAACACTGGATGTTGGAGATTAGTTGTTTTTGGACCCCATGTTCCTATGGTGCCAAGTGCTGAGGATTCAAAGAAATTCGAACCTAAAAAATATGAAAACTATACTGAAACTGATTTTAAAAAGTTCGAATTGGATGCCAAAGCATTTAGCATCATAGCATCTGCATTACCCAATGAAATCTATGCTGGACTGTTACATTGTAACAGTGCCAAAGAGCTATGGGATGCACTTAAGGAACAATTTGGGGGAACGGAAGAAGTTATTGAAAACAATAGGGAAATTCTGAATCAGCAGTATGAAACCTTCTGTCACATCAAGGGTGAATCATTGACTCAACAGTTTGAGCGATTCAGTTGTCTCATTAGTGAGCTAAGACTTGTTAAGGTTGTATTTCCCAATTCTACACAAAATAGCACGTTTCTTAGATCACTACCTGAAAAATGGGATACAATTGCATTTGTTACTAGAAACTCTGTTGAGTTCAAAGACCTAACACTGACCCAACTTCATGGTAGACACCTGACCTATGAAAAGGAGTTAAACCAGAAAAAGAAGTTGCAAGAGTCTGGCAAAGTTACAGATGATTATTCATTTGGAAACACAACTCTTCTGGGTCAAGAAGAGTCTGGCAGCGGTAAGGATCAGAGTTATGATCATTGTATTGACATAACTGCTGGAGGAAATTTCAACTCTGATCCTCACTCATCCAACTTTGCTTTCACAGCAAATGGAGAAAGCCAGAACTCTGATAATTTGTGTTTTGAACTCAATGATTTGCAGCACTTTGATCCCACTGACTTAGAAGAAATGGACATCTTGTAACAATTGGCTTTGCTTAGTGTGAGAACAAGCAAATTCTATAAAAGAATAGGGAGAAAATTCCCAGGGTTACATGGGAATTTAAAAGTGGGGTTGGATAAGTATAAAATCAAGTGTTATAAGTGCAATAAGCTAGGTCATTTTGCTAGGGAATGCAGGAGTCAAACCACTGGTCCAATTATAACTCATCCCAGCTCAAACCCTAGACCACAACACCAAAGCACTGTGCACTATGCCCAATATACCCCTGCAACCCATGTTAACACTTCTCACTATGCTGCAACCCCTGTGCCTGTGCATTATGTTCAAACCACTGTTCCACAAATTCAGTATGTTCAATCCCCTGTCCCTCAGGCACAAGTGCAACCTGTTGCACCTCAACAAGCTGCTCCAACAGTGGTTCAACCAGATCAACAATGCTTTTTCACCCAAGGCTTTGTTGACTGGAGCAGCATGCCTGATGAGCTTGGTGATGAAAATTTTGCACTCTATGCTTCTAATGATACTTTTAATGATGAATTTTGTCTGATGGTATTAGAGTCAATACCAGAAGGGGTAGAAGCTGAAGGTGAACAGCTAAGTGCTAAACAGTGGATGAAGTGGTTGAAGTAGTGGTTACTGCAGTTGCTGGTGAACTACTGTTGGGAGAAAATTCAGAAACCCTAATTGAACCACTGTTTGACCCTTGGTCCAAAGAAGACAAAGAAGAAAAAGAAGAGAAGAAAGAAGGAGAGGAAGAAGAGAGAGCTGATGAAGAAAGTGATCATCAATGTGATTGTGCCATGATGGCTGCTGCCAAGGTATCACCTCAGGTTCTTGAAAATCTGTGTTCAGACAAATGTTTTATTGCATTTGCTAGCATTAAAGAGGTGAATGAAAACCTTAGGGATAAAGTCTTAACTGATGAAGTCAAATTTGAAAAGTCATTAAAAAAACTTAAAAATAAATTGGCTGAAAAAGACAAAGAAATCTGCAGTCTCAAAGAAGAGCAAAGCATAACCAAGAACCAACTCCAAACTATGGTAGAAAAATACCAAGTTTGTAAAAAGGAGTTGTAGTCCACCCAAATCACTTGTGAAAGATGGGTGGAATCTTGCAAAGGTTATGAGGTCATGCTTGAATAATAGCTTGAAAGCAATGTCAAGTTTGGAATAGGATATAGAAAATATGATGAACTTGAAAACAATGCTGCAAAACAAGCTGGTTCATCTGAAATAAAACCAACCAACAAGAATGGCCAAGAAGTTAAGATAACTGACAAACTCGGTAACAAAATCACTCTGGAAAGATCTGTGGGGTCCTCAACCTTTGAGGAAATTGAGATATACCAATTTAAACCCACATGGTCTGATGAGTGTGACATTCTTCAAAATTTCAAGCCTATGGATTTCACAACCACTGATGGTGTCACAGCTCCAAAAGCAAAGGTCATTCCTCTCAAAGACATCCCAACAGTGGTCCAAAACTCCGTTGCTAAGTAGTCTGAGAAAAGGAAGAAAAGAGAAAAGATCAAAAACCTGTTTTGTGATTTTTGTGAAAAGAAGAATCATCTAACAAACGACTGTTTTCATCTAAAAGCATATGATCTAAACAAAACAAGTGTTATTATACCTGCTGAAAGCTGCACCATCTGTGGTAAAACAAACCACAAAACTCAAGAAAGTGTGTATCTTAAAAACTTTGATGTAAAAAAGAATGAGTACACTACAAAAACATCTTTGAGTTCATCAAATCCATCTGTCAAGTTCACCAAGAACCAACCACTGTTTGTGCCAGTCCAAACAACTGTTACAAAACAGCTGAACCAAACATCTGTCAAAAGAGATGTTCAGGTGACTGATGCACCCCCTGCCAATCAATTCAGAAGAGGTAAGGGACAACCACCATGCCAAAGGATCCCACATGTTTATGAGGCTTACAAAAGGCCCTCTAAACCAAAAGTGAACATGCATCCTTTTGGTTATCAGCAGATCATTGGGCAAGACCCCCAACAGTGGTTAGAGAAAAACAGTCCCAAAATTGTCCAAACCCCTGACCTAACCACTGCCCATCCATCTGAACTTAACCCAGACACTGCTGAGACACCATCCAAAGCCATATTGGCTTTGGAGACCTTAATGAACTAATTCTTTACTACATGTGCAGGGAGCTTCTGCATGCTTAGATAGTCTTTGGTATGTAGATAGTGGAGGCTCCAGGCACATGACAGGATGTAGAGCCCTTCTGAAAGATTTCAAAACACATGGAGGGGGTGATATATCCTTTGGGAATAATAGTAAAGGAAAGGTTCTAGGGTCTGGTACTGTGCAGTCTGGTAAAGTTAAGTTTGAAAATGTCAATCTAATAGACAATCTAAAATTCAATCTCTTAAGTGTCTCTCAAATGAGTGATAAGGGCTTTGGCTCATTCTTTACAAAAGAGTGTTGTAGGATTGTTGGACCAGAAATGGTTGAAAAGATTGAAGCAGTAATAAAAACTGGAAAAACCCAACTTGTTGCTCAAAGAAGTGGCAATGTTTATATGGTGGATATGTCGAAAGAGAGCCCCAGGACTGATGCCTGTCTGTTCTCAGCTGTATCAAACAAAGAGACAGAATTATGGCACAGGAGATTGGGGCACATAAATCTCAAGACAATCACTGCCATTTCAAAACAGGGGTTAGTAAGAGGTTTACCTTAAAAACTGTTCACCTGTTCTGAGCACTGTGTTTCCTGTTTAAAAGGAAAACAACATAAAAGCTCACACAAATCCATTGAAGAGTCCAAAACAACCAAGTGTTTGCAAATGCTTCACATGGATTTGTTTGGCCTAGTTAAAGTCATGAGTCTTAGGAAGAAAAGATTTTGTTTGGTTATTGTTGATGACTTTTCTAGGTTTACATGGACTTACTTTTTACACGCAAAAGATGAGACTACAGGCATTCTGCAAGACTTTGTGAAACAGGTTGAAAAGCAGTTTGAATTGCCTGTAAAAATCTTCAGGAGTGATAATGGCACAGATTTCAGGAACAAGGAGTTAGATGATTTCTGTGTGTCAAAAGGAATTGTGAGGCAATACAGCATTCCAAGAACACCATAACAAAATGGGGTTGTTGAAAGAAAGAACAGGACCTTGATTGAGGCTGCCAGAACCATGCTTGCAGATTCAGCCTAACAATGCAGGTCCATCAGAAAAATTCACCATCAGACTATGGATATGAAGTCATCATTCCATAACAAAAGTCTGTATCAAATGGTAGAGCAGCAGATGTTCAAAACAGCTGTCAAAGTTCAACCCCTGCTTCCTCATCATCAAACATTGTTGATAAAAATCCCCAAATAGTGGATAAAAGTCATCATGTGTCCACTTCGTTACCTCCTATTCCACCACCGTTTGAATCCATTGCTGGATCATCAAAGTCACCAGCAGTGGTTAGCTCAGATGATTCACATCTGCAGCCTTCACCATTAAATGCCATTGTTCCATACCAAGGAGATCTAATCTTCTTGAAATCTCATCCACCTGACCAAATCATTGGCAACATCAATGAAGGGGTGCTCACAAGAAGTCAATCCCAAAACATTTGTCTTTTTGCTGGTTTCCTATCTCTCCATCAGCCAGTCAAGTACCAATAGGCACTGAAAGACAACAGCTGGGTAGAAGCCATGCAAGAGGAGCTCCAACAGTTCAAAAGACAACAAGTATGGGAGCTTGTACCACTGTCAGAGGGTGTAAGTCCTATTGGCACAAAGTGGGTCTTCAAAAACAAAACTGATAAAATGGGCATTGTTGTCAAGAATAAAGCTAGGCTTGTGATTCAAGGTTTCAGACAAGAAGAGGGCATTGACTATGATGAAACATTTGCCCATGTAGCAAGACTTGAATCTATCAGACTATTTCTGGCCTTTGCTGTCAACCACAACATCAAGGTGTATCAAATGGATATCAAATGTGCATTCCTCTATGGTAAGATTCAAGAAGAGGTTTATGTTTGTCAACCTCCAGGCTTTAAGGATCCATTTAATCCAAATCATGTCTACAAGCTAAATAAAGCTTTGTATGGCCTGAAACAAGCACCAAGGGCCTGGTATGAAGCTCTTTCCACTTTCCTACTATTCATTGGTTTCACAAGAGGTAAAATAGATAAAACATTGTTTTTAAAATGGAGAAGAAAGGATTTGATGATTGTTCAGATTTATGTGGATGACATCATCTTTGGAAGCACATGTAATAAAATGTGTGAGGAGTTTAGGCAACTCATGACAGCTGAGTTTGAAATGAGTGCAATGGGTGAACTCCAGTACTTTATTGGTCTCCAAGTAAGGCAACTGCAAAATGGCACTTTTATCCACCAAGGAAAATATGCCAAAGAACTTTTAAAGAAATTTGAGATGGATGATTGTAAGCCATGCAGTACACCCATTGCAACCAATAAAATTGTCATGTCTGATGAAAAGGATGATTTGGTTGATCAAACTTTATATAGAAGCACAATTGGGTCTTTATTGTACCTAACTGCATCTAGACCAGACATCATGTTTGCAACATGTGTTTGTGCAAGATCCAAATCAGCCCCTAGAAAGTCAAAGCTTATGGCTGTAAAAAGGATATTCAGATACCTAAAAGGTGCTCCCAAACTTGGTATCTGGTATCCAACTGATGGTAAAATTGAGCTTTCAGGTTTCTCAGATAGTGACTTTGCTGGATGTGACAAGACAAGGAAGTCCACTTTAGGAGGGTGCCAATTCCTAGGCAATTGCTTAGTGTCTTGGCAAAGCAAAAAGCAACCAGTTGTTTCCACATCCACTACCGAGGCAGAGTGTATAGCTGCTGCAAGCTGTACAGCCCAACTGCTTTGGCTTCAAAATCAATTGCTGAATTTTGGTATCACTGCCCTAAAGACACCTCTCATGTTGGACAGTCAGGCAGCAGAAAATATCATCAAAAATCCAATCTCCCATTCAACCACCAAGCACATAGATATCAGACATCACTTTGTGAGGGATTGCTATGAAAAAGGTTTGATTTCTCTGCACCATTTACCAACTAAGGATCAGCTGGCAGATGTGCTAACCAAAGCATTAGACACATCTACCTTTGAAAGCTTGATCTCTAGGATTGGCATGCTAAACATGGAGTAACAGGCAAAATCTTGTTTTTCTATGAATAAAAGCATTAAAATGTTTTCAGAAAATAAAAAATCCATCCTTATAAATAGTTAAAAATGAATTTTTCATTAAATCCTGAAAAGTCTGTCATAACCACTGCTTTGTTCAAACATTTGTTCCACTAAAGTTTGTCCACTGCTGAAAGTCATCCCCTGTTCTCTCATTTCCTTGATAAGCACTGTTGTTCAAAATCAGTGTTTTTATCCACTGATGTGCTATCCACTGATAGTAAAAATCACCCACTGCTCTCATTATTACCATTGCACCCACTGTTCTTGTTCCATCAGTGGTTATCATAAAACAACTGTCCTCCATTATTCATCAGGGGTTGGCACGTGGACAGTACATAGCGGTCAGATCTTTTGTAACCGCTGCCACGTCAGCATTCACTTTTTCCTCTATAAAACCCCCTTCAAAACCCCCAAATAGGGTTTTACTGTCGAATTGAATTCTAAAATTCCTTTCTCAAAGCAGTTTCCATATTCTTCTTCTCAAAATTCATCTTCGTCTTCATCAAAATGACAAAATCAAAGTCTTCATCTTCTAAAAAGGCCACTCAAATGGCTACCACACCCATTGAAATTCCATACAAAGCTCCTCACAACTATCTGGGTCTTCTCACAAAACCCGGTACCATTGATATCTACGATTCCATCATTGACACTATGTCGTCGTCAAAGTACAAAACTTTGTTGACAGCAGATGCTCCGATTTACCTGAAAACCCAAAGAGAATTTTGGAAAAATGTTACTCTTGAAAAACAAGGTGAAGACGTCATAGCCATTAATTCCTCTCTCATGGGTAAAACAGTCAAAATCACACCACAATCCATTTCAGAAGTCTTTGAACTCGATGATCAGGAAGGTACACATTCTTTTCCCAAAAACGAGTATAAAATTGATTTTCTTGAAAGGGGGTATGCAGATGAAATGAAAAAGGAGACCTTACAAAAAGGTAGTTTCCCACCTGCAACAAGATTTTTGTTCCATACCCTTTTGATGTGTGTTTCAAACAAAACAACTGCTTTTAATGAGATACCATTAAAGATTCAATACCTGGGATATGCTATTCTACAAAATGAAAATTTTAGTTACTCCCAGGAAATCTTTAATGAGTTGGTGAAAAATGTTGATAAAAAATCATTCTTACTATTTCCAAGATTTCTAAGTTATTACTTTCAAAAGAAATTTGGTAAGGATGATGATCATGTGATAAAACAAGGTGACTCATTTCAAATAAACCGCTTAACAGTTGAAACCTTTACAAGATTATCAACACCTTGCAAAACAAAAGCAGAGGTCCCTGAGCAGAATTTAGCAGCTACCACTGCTCCTCAGGTATCTGCTGCTGAGCCCACTGCTCTAGGTGATCACAACAGCAAAACAACTGTTGTGAAACCCACACCTAAAATCACCAAAAAGCCACGACAAAAGAAAACTCAACCCCCCCCCCAAACCCAAATCAAAGACAACTCTGGAGGATGAGATACCAGAGTAACTGCCAGTGACAGCACAAAAGTCACAAGACACCACTGCTGCTACTTCCTCACAACAGATGGTAGAAATATCTCAACCCATACCTCAAACTCCTCCTGCTTCTTCTAAAAAAGAACAGGTTGTACATATAGGGACACCACAATATAATGCTCTGGAATCACTCGAATCCATCATCCACAGCCCAATACCGGGGTAAATTCGCTTTCTACACCTAACCTCACCTCCATAATTCCCCCACAAACAAAATTATTGTTGGATGCTCTTGATTTGAACCAGACACAAACCAGTCCTTCTCAATCACCTATTCATGAGAATATGCCTCAACAAATGACTGGGTCTGATGTATCAATCATTGCTAACCCACCAACAAGACCTGAGGAGGTTACACCCCTTGAGTTACAAGTACTCTTGGTGGTAGTTCAAGTGAAGCAGCCACTACAAGTGCTGAACCCACTGGTTTGCATTTGGATAGTGGTTTCATCAATCAGACTTCCTTGAAGGAAATTTCTTCTATGGGAACATTTGTGTATCCAGATTTTACTGGTTCACTAAAAAGTGTTTCTCATTTTGAAGGAAGAAGTCCCCAGAACCAAGACAAAGGGGCATCAGTGGATGATTTCTGGGATACATTTCCTGAGTCAACCACTGTTAGTGGGAAATCAGATGATCCCATTAAGTTTGGTGATGGTTTAATGTACCGAGAATTGACGGACAGAGTTGACAAACTGGATACCTCTGTTGTAGAAATTAAAGATATGCTGCAAAAGTTGTTGAAAGTTCAAAAGGTACCAACCATTGCTGCTCCAGCTCAAGCACTTGCACAACCTGCACCTGTTGCAAATGAGTTATGGACTTTGTTTCAACCTATGCTCATCCAACAAAGAGAACTGGCTGATCAGCAGCATGAGATACATGTTCAAAAGCCGAGAAACATGATGGAAGCTAGGTTTATGGATACCCAAACTGATATCAAGGCTATAAAGGCCCATTTATTGAATACCACTGGCACTGCTCCTCCCACTATCATCTTTGTGGATAAACCACCACCAGCTGATGCCAAAAAGGGGGAGAAGTTGAAGCAGTTGAGAAAAAGGAGATATGAAGATGGCATCTACATTGCACCTGATAAATCAAGCATGCTTGCAGATATTCCCATGCCAGATGGTAGTAAAAAGATTGATGTGACCACAAATGCACTTGCTGAAGCAAAAGCTAGTGTAAAAAGGGATAAAGAGGCTAAGGATAAATCCAGGTGGGAACAGGAGAAAAGAGCATTTATGGAGCTGAATGAGTAGGGTATTTCTGAGCCAAATGATGACAAAAATCCTGAGCCAAAAAGAAAGAATCCCACTAGAAAAGTGAGGGAACCCAAACACACACCATCCAGACCCACAAAGCAAACTCCTAAACCTACAAAAAACCTCACACATCAATCTTCCACCCAAACAGCTGTTGTAACACCTGTCGTATCAACAACTGCTAACCAAACACCTGCCACCACTTCAACACACACCACAACCACTGCCTTACCACTACCACCAAAGATCACCTCACCACCAAAAACATCATCAACACCACTTTCATCTCCTGCTAAAAAGCAGAAGACAACAGATGTTACAACATCTGTTGTAATGGTAACAGTGGTTGAAACACCAGTTGTTTCAACAACTGTCAGTCAGCCACCTTCCACCACTCAAATCACCACTTCACAACCATCCAACATACCACCAACCTCTCCTAAACTAAAAAGGAGACGGATAATTTTACCTGATGATGATTCTCCATCACCACCACCAAAATCTTCACAATCTCTTTCACTTGTCAATATTCCAAACCCTGTTCCTCTTTCTTTAGCCCAAGTTCAACAACCAATCACTACCATCACTCCTGCAGGATTCCAATATCCTCTAGAACTTATAGCAGTCAGAGAAGAGATCAAATCCTTCTACTTTGAGGATGATCCTGCTAAAAGGAGCTTGCCATCAGTTGAAGGATATCCTTGGACTAAAAACATTGAAGAATATCTGAAAGTTAAGGCTCAACAAGCAGAGGATATCTTCAAAAGAAACTCACAAGGAAAATCTGACAAAGAAATTCAAAGGCATTATCAATTTCTGCTCACACAAGTCAGATCTTTGGAGCAGTTTGCAAAGAATGTATGTTAACAAATTTCTGAAAGAGCAGATGAATCCTTAAGAAAAGACTACCTTGACAACATCATGGCTTATAAGAAATACAAGGTCGAAAAATACATGTATAAAGAATGGACCATTCCTGAGCTTGAAAGTGAAGCAGCCAGGATTCAAGACATGATAAAAAACAAGGTTAAACACACTCCTCCTAATTGGGCAAAGTACAAGAAGAATGTACCTGATAAGGTACTGGAGCTGAAGAGAATGAAAGAGGAATTAATCACTGCTGATTATGGGTCTAGAAACCAAGTGATGAGGTGGAAAGAAGACAAAGTCAGGGCCACCTACAAAAGGTTGGAGGAACTAAGGAAGAAAGATCCAAAGGTTCCACAAAAACCTGACTATCCTGAAGCAGAGGTTTCAACAAGACCACCAAAGCTGCAAGTAAGGAAAGCCACTGCTCCACCTGGTGCCATTCTTTATCAAAGAAGAAGGCAAAAAACAGATGGATGCAGAAACACCAGAGGATCAAGCAGCTGGTGATGAAATTTTAAAAGTGGTTCTCAAACAAATGATGGCTGATATTCCTGAACTTGCTAAAGCTCAAAGCACTGCTCAGTCAGTTATCACCAGACCACAATCTCCCAATTCCTCATCCAATAAAAATCTCCCAAGAAACCCACCAGAATCAAAAGTACTAAAATGGAAAACTGATAAACAGACCCATGTACTGACTGTGATCAAGTCTAGTGGAGAAGTGAAGAAAATATCAAGGGAACAAGCACTAGGCCTAAGTGTTGAAGATCTGCAGGATCTCCTTGATCTTCCACTTTGCAGGGATGAAGATGATACAGATGCCCTAGACTTTGAGTTACAACTTAAAGGTCAGATAAGGGAACTGCTGATGAGGGAATAAAGATCTACAATAATGAAGGGTTTTGGCATCATCTGTTCCAGGGGGAGATTGTTGGGATTGAACCCTATCAGAGGAACAATTGATTAGAGCCAAAACCGGATCAGAGCAGTGGATCCAAAATAAGCAGATGTTTTGTTTTCATTCTCTCCCCTTGAAAGTGGTTTCAACATCTGATGACCTCCAATCCACTGATCCTTACAAATGCTGACCTAAAACTGCTGATCAAGTCAAAGACTGATGAAGACTAAAGCTCTGTTGATCAATCTACTGCTATGGGTCAAGCACTGCTGAATATATCAAGTACTGCTGGAGTCACAACAGTGGATGGATAAAGCAGTAGTTTAACTTGTTTTATGTAATGTATTGTAATCAGTAGTTAGCATAACAGTGTTTGTATAGATCAGTTGTTTAGAGTTTGTTAGGAGGTTAGATGTCACTTTCATGGTGACGTCAGCAAATATGTCACAGTGGTTTGTCCGTGCCTATAAATAGAACAGTACCCTGTACTGTTCTATCAGCTCTTCACCACTTTTCTCCTGTACGAACAATTACTGTGAGCTCAGGCTGAGGGGGAGTTTGTTACATGCATGCATTGTAATCGTTGTTGATATAAATTCAATCATTCGATTATGTGTTGAAAATGTGTGTTAAAAGCATTTCTCCTGTTTGATTGTGTGCAAAGTTTAATTCCATTTACATTCTGCTGCATTACTTCATTGTTCATCTTAAATCAAACGTAAAACACAATCAATCCAAATTCAGATCCTAACAGGCTCCTTATAAACGAAAGGAAGCTTAATGGAAGTTTCTTGGAACACTTGTAAATTCCAAAAAAGATTGGTTAGCAATATATGCCGACACATTGGATCAATCACAATTATCATGCTTTAGGTACAAAAATGGTGCCTTGTTTGGCACGAAACACATCAAAAGTACTTTTATTGAAGCATTTACACTCTAATCAGGGGCGCAGCTTAGAAGACTTCCGAGGGGGCGCCCGACCCCTCGAACTTTTCGATGCGTAGTGTTATGAATAGTACTTTCGTATAGAAATTTTTTAGGTATATACGTTTCCACCCCCGGTTTCGGAAAAATTTGGGGGGGGGGGGGGCGAAGCTTCGCCAATGACTCTAATGCTCATCCTTATCCATGTTATAGTTTGGCACGAAGCACATCAAAAGTACTTCGATCTGTTAAAACATTCATAGTGTAATTCTCATCTGCATCCATGTTATCTAACTAAAATACACATTTATTCTTAAAATTTGTTAACTTTTTAAAAACCTATAGTGCCCGATTTCCCACATATATATATATATATATATATATATATATATATATATATTCATAATCATTTAAACAATACATTATTTTCACTCACAATTCCTCAAAAATATGGAATAGGGGATGAATAAGAACCCAAAATATAAGTGTTTACTTTAGTTTTTCATATGATTTGGGATTTGAGGTATGTGGATGACGACATCAAATCCTTCAATAGTTCAATGCATTAGTGAACGTTAAGTATAGAAACTTCACATTTTGAGTGCTCTAAAACTTTTATTATCAAATGTTCTTTAATCAATCAAAGTGTACTTTCCTTCTAACTTTCTTTTCCTTCAAGATTAAGTGCTGCCCGATGAAATTCTAACAATATATATGTGACACAATAGATGCATTCTAAAGCTACTTTTGTATCTCATATTAAGTTTCTCGTATTCTATTTTTTAGCAAATCTATTAGCGGTGGATGAAGAAAATTAGAAAGATATTTTTTATGGACACATTATTGACGTTTTGTGGTTCCCTTCACGTTATCGTGCTAGCCTGTCACTTCATATTATATTATCATTATTTTAACAGTTCAGATTTTGTAAGTATATATTTAATATGGCTTCAGATCAAGTAGGCTTTTTCCAGGAAGTGTATGCAAGAATCATGGTGTTAGACTAATGGGTATGGGGGTCGGCTAGCCCCGGCTTGGTCCGGCGCCGAGCCCCCACACCGCCCCCCTTAGCCCCGGCCCGGCCCAAACGTCCCACATGCGCCGATTCAGTCGAGGCCCCACCTTTGAAACTATCCGTTGCCATTTACCCCCAAACGGCTATTTTAAAAAAAATTTCATTTTTCAATTTAAATACCCAATATCTCAACCATTTTTATACATTTCTATCCTTTCTACCCCCATTCTTCTCCAATTCTCTTCCTTTTTTTATAAAAACACTCCATATTTTTTATACCTTATTCTCTAAATCATGTATCCTTTCAACCCGAACAACCCCAACCCGAACGACCCCAACCCAAACAACCCCAACCCGAACCAACCTAACTTTTTTTCGACCCCCGCTTACACTCCGAGTATGGATCAATCGTGGGGGGCTCCGCAATTTCCTTTTTCGGGTTTCCAACAAACACCCAACGCATTCTCACAAGTGTCTCAAGTTCAACAACTCCAACAATACCAAGCGCTACAACAAATGATGCAACGCAACTCGTTTGAACAACTCCAATCGCAACCGCCAACTTCCCAACCGGTTAACCTTGACGATGATGATGATGAAGTCGTCCCCGAATCGCCACCGCAAGAGCTCAACCGAAAAAAAAACAAGGGGAAGGGGAAGAAGGTTGAAAACGTACCCGAAACCGCGTCAAAAAGCGGTTCGAGAAAACAGGGGAGACCGTGGACGAAAGTAGAGGAGGAGGCGCTAGCAATGGCGTTTACTAAGTCCTCTACTAACCCGATAGTCGGTATGAACGAAAGTTTAAATTTTTTTTTTAAATTTTTTAAAAGTTTATATTTTTTATTTTTTATAATGCATTGTTTTTTAAAATTTAGGAAACAATCAAAAGGGTGAAAGTTTTTGGAAGAAGGCAACGGCTAGATTTCATGCGATTATGGAGCATAGCTCGGATCGTGATCTAGAAGCCGTCTCGGGCAAGTGGCGTAAAATGAGCAAGGTCATCAATAACTTTAACGCAATTTATAACCAAATTAGGATGAATCCTCCTAGCGGGAGTAACGAGACGGACATTCTTAACCTTGCTATCGCTAAGTGGGACTCTCAAAATGCAAAGCCTTTCCCGCACTTTCGAGCATGGAACGTAGTAAAGAAGCAACAAAAATGGACGCCGATTCCAAATGAGGTAGCAACCGCCAAACGGACTAAAACTTCCGAGTCCGGAAGTTATAGTGCGGGAGGCTCCACCGGTCGTTGTCAAATCAACATAAACGACGACCCGGAAGATGACGAGGACGTGTTGCCCATTCACGAGGCGGAACGTCCCACCGGGAGGGACAAAGCAAAAAAAGAGGCGGCCAGAAAGCGCAAAGGGGCCGGCTCGAGTGGAGGGGGCGGCTCAGGTGGAGGGGGCGGCTCGAAGGCATCGGAGAAAATGGACGACTTGATAAACGAATTCCGTGAGTTCAAACAGTTCGCGGCCGAAAAATACACTCACAAGAAAACCGTGTCGGCCGACCAAGCTCGAGCGGAAGATTTTAGGATTATGAGGTTGGATCTCGACTCGGTTCCGGAGGAGGAACGAGCGGTTTATCGGAGGATGAAGGAAGAAGTGATGAAAAAATGGTCGTCGTAGGTTGTTTTTTTATTTTTAGGAAATGTAATTTTTTATTTTTATTTTTCGGTAATTTTTTTTTTTTAGGAAATGTAATTTTTTTTTTAGGAAATGTAATTTTTTTTTATAAAGTTTTAATTAACTTAATAAATTAAAACTTAGGAAATTATAAAATAATGAGGTGGGGCCGCATCCCACACGAGCCTCCATCCCCCTCAAATTTCATGGAGGCCCATCCCCCACGAGCCGCCCACGTGGCGCCTACGTGGAGGCTCATCCCATTTGGGATGGGCCAAACCATACCCTTTAGTCTTATACGTGTAATTTAAGAAGGGAATAGTATGATGTTTTTTTCTTTTTTGAATTAGCCTCCCTTTAATTTTCAAAACGGCTATACTTTTTTCATACAATCTTACTATATAATAAAATAAATCACTTTAGAGACACTTGTCATTATATTAGGTCATCTCTTATAGATAATTATTATTTTAGTTTAAAAATTTTTAATTAATTATAGATAATCCTCCTACTAAATCCAGTTAAAAAAAAACCCTCCTACTAAATATTATTAGTTTAATATCTTATGGATAATTATTATTTAGTTTAATCTCTTTCTCATTTATAATATTATTTATTTGAATTCATTATATTTGAACGTTTTGTTTAGTTTGGTATCAAATAAATTATTTGAAACTTAAAATAAAATTAACTAATATTATTTATCATTTATATATTTACGGAGTTTTAAATAAAGGGTTAAATTTATTGAGACTTCGTTAACAAATTTTGCAACAACAGAATAATCTATTTTAATCACGAAAACCAAACTTTGTATTAATCTATTAAATATTTTTATTTTCACTATACAAAATTACATTTACTCGACCCATGTAACACAAGAGGTTTTTTAAGATATAACTTTTTATTATTTGATATATAAAATTAGATTTATTTAATTCGTACAATACACAGGGTTTTTTAAGGATATATATTTTTTATTATTTAGTACAGAAAATTACATTTATTCAAACCGTGATGTAAACTTTTTTATTGTTTGGTATATAAAATTACATTTATTCAAGATGTATTATTTTATTATTTGGTAAACAATATTACATTTATTCAACCCGTGTAATACACGTGGTTTTAAATATATAACTTTTTATTTGGTATATAAAATTACATTTATTCAACCCGTACAATATGGTTCTTAAACTTTTTATTATTTAATATATAAAATTATATTTATTCAACCCATGCAATAAATGAGGTTTTTAAATGTTTTATTATTTAGTATATAAATTTATTTATTCAACCCCGTGTAATACACGGGTTATAACCTAGTAATATTTATAAAAAAATTACACCGTATTAAAAGTATTTCATTCTTTTTAATTTGAGCAAACTATTGTTATAGTTTCTTAGTTTTTAAAATTTTTATTTTACAAACTATAAAGTTACGTTATTAAGTTCCAATACGTAATTACGTACCACATGTACAAGCAGTAACAAATACTCAATGTGACTCTACATCTATAATCACGTGCTACATGTAACAAGTATAATGTGATTTTGTATCATCGTTATTATAGTTTCATTAATTGTATAATTTTTTGATATTAAAGCTTATTACGTGATTATATATTTAGTATAACGAGAACTTAATTGTTTTTATGCTGTTACGTGATTTGATCTGTAATATAAGTCGTTATGTGATTATAGATGTAGTGTTACATTGAGCATTTGTTACTGATTGCATACATGGTAAGTGGTTATTACATTGAACATTTGTTACTGCTTTGTACACATGGTACATGGTTCGTACATTGAGTGTTTGTTACTGATTTTACAAACATGATACGTGATTATAGATTAGGTATACATTTGAGTATCGAAGACGTGATTATAGATGCAGTGTTAAATTGAGAATTTGTTACTGATTGCGCATATGATACGTGATTTAGGTATTCATTGATTATTTTCCAGTACGTAATTATGTAATGGAACATAGTCACGTAACCTTACACAATCACGGAACTTTATAATTTGTAAAACAAAACTTTTAAAAAATTAAGAAAATTATAGGAATAGCATACTCAAATTATAGAGAATAAAATGTTCGTTAATACGATGTTGTTTTTCACTTGAAGCCCCTTTACAGCCCCATATCATGTAATCTAATAGCAAACGACTTCTTTTTGTTTGTTAACAGTTTTTTTCTCTAATCATATATATTCATAGCTAACATTCCCTTTGCCATCAAATAACTAATAGCTTCTTTCTCTAATTGCTAAATTCTATTTAAATATTTTAGAGAAAATTACGATTTTGGCCCCTGTGATTATATCATTTTTACCCTTTTAATCCAAAAAAAATTCTTTAACATCTGAGCCCCCAACGTCTTTTTTTTAACCCTTTTGGCCCCTAACACTCACCCTATCCATTAAATGTTAGGGGTCAGAAGGGTTAGAAAAAAAGACGTTATGGGCCAAAAGGGTGAGAAAAAAAGACGTTGGGGGCTCAAATGTTAAAAAATTCTTTTTTTGGCTAAAAGGGTTAAAGTGATATAACCACATGGCCAAAATTGTAATTTACTCAATATTTTACTATAAATTTATTTCATTTATAATGGAAGACCATGTGCACATGGTGTGGGTCAGTGTTTTAAAAATATCTAGTAGAGATGGTATTGTGAATTTTCTAAGAACTACGTAAAAATTATAAGATGAATCCATTATAACAAGGTAAAAGGTATTGCAGTGGTAAATTCCTTGTGTTGAAACTGATAGGTCAATAGTTTTTCGACTCTTTAAGCATGCATTTCTTGTTTTTAATTCCAAAAACAAAATATACCACTTAAGGTTTTAAACCAACAGCAGCCTTCGCCTTAAAACTCAATTCAAAACACTACATAACACGTCTGCCATCATGGCTTAACACCCTACACCCTTAAAGCATGACCACAGACCATATATAATTTTTTTACCATTCAACTCTATTTTCTCTATTTTTTCTTACTTGAAAATCCACAGCGTAACAGAGTTGATAACATTCTAAGAAGAGAGAAAATATAATACGACATACAACTTACTTGGAATTTGTAATGTTATTTTTATTTATTTCGAATCACATCGTATTTTTATTGTGTTTTTCTGTCGAGTAATGATTATATATTTGTATTATAATATTGTATTTTTATGTACGACCCGATCCGAACCGCGACCGACCAGAAAAATCTAATGTTTGGCTGTGAAAAATCCGAACACCCCAAAAAAGGGACCATATTGAAAAAAAATTCTAGGACCGTCACTGACCATGTGACGTTTATTTCACTTAATTATATACCGCGTCGTCTGAAAGCCTTAAGGATGACCATGTGCTTAGTTTACTTATCAACTAAGGTATCACTTTTGCCATAGAATAATAAAAGTGATATAACATTTGAGAAAACGTATATACATGTCACGCATAAAAAATTATGGGAGAACATACCTTTATATTTGAAAGAAGAACACAAATGTGTAGCAAAAGTGGAGAAAGGGGTAACTCAAAATTATATATTAGCATTTTAAACAATATAATAAAACTTGGTTGTTTATCCACAAATCAGATTCTATTTCGTTACATGGCAATAAAGCCGCATTGTTTACCTGAAAATTGTGCTTTAACTTTCTATATATGTCTTGAGCTCAAATGTTTGTTTATCCAAAAATTGAGTTATATTTCTCTCTTCGGCGTGGCCATTTCTGGTGTGCAAATATACGGAGTCCAGTTTCTTACCTAAAAACCAGTTCTATTTCTCTCCGGTCCAATTTTAAAGAACGGTTTATATTTGGAGAAAGATAGCATTTTATAGGAGAGGCTATAGGCCAACATGTTAAACCTAGGCAAGAGGAATATTTTAGAGAAAAATGCTTGGATAGTCCTTGTGGTTTGCCCTTTTTCACCTTTAGTCCCTACCTTTCTAAAATTAAAGCTATAGTCCCCAAGTTTTGCGATTTCGTTCCCGGATAGTCTCTGACGCGAATGGAGGTTAGTTTTTTGTGTTAAGTATATTTAAAATTACTAAAATGCCCTTACTAAAAACAAAATAATAAAAACAATAAAACATATAAAATAGTTTAGTGCTTGGGCATACCCCAACCCCTCATCCAAGCAGCCCCTCCAACCATTTTTTAGGACCCACCTACAATCACCACCACCAACTTCAAACTCTCAACAACCTTCACCACCGCTAAGAACTCCGACCACCATTACCCAAGAAACTCCGGTCACCCTTCCGAAAACTGTAAAATGAATCAATTTCATGGTAAAGTAGAAATAATATAATGAAACTGACTCTTAACTTAGATGACTAAAGAATTTGATTTAGGGGCTGTTTGGCTGAGCTTTTCAAAATGACTTATTTGCTTTCTGAAAAGCAAATAAGCAAATAAGTCATTTTGAAAAGCTCTATTTTAAAGCTTTTCAAAACAGTTTATTGACTTATTTACTTTTCAGAAAAGCAAATAAACAAATAAGCTGTTTTGAAAAGCTTAGCCAAACAAGCCCTTAACATGTTCTACTTTTTTTTATAAAATTGAGAAACTAAAATTTGAAAATTACCTCCATGTCTTTGATGACAACATCATTTGCAAGTATGGAAGCTTCATCCTGTGAGGTCATGTCCAAATAATCCCCTGTAGATAGTTTACCAACCTGAAAATTGGTCAAAAAACAAGTTTAAAAATTGGTCAAAAAATAAGTTTGAAAAACTTTGTAGTCAAATAAAGACACCCTGCTTCTCACATCACTGGTCAAAAAATTTTGTAGGCAAAGAAAAACACCTTCTTACCCATATCAATGATAAAAAACACCACTGTCAACCATCATCACCACTGCCACTCAGATGGTTCAGTAGCCAGAAAACCATCATCGTCTCCATTCGTCGTCGTCCCCAACCTCAAAATCCATGACCACCATCGTCACCAGTCGTCTATCTCACTCAGTGGCGAAGCTTGACCATGAAAACCGGGGGGGGGGGGGGGGGTCGAAAACGTATATACCAAAAAATTTCTATAGAACAGGGGGGTCGAAAACGTATATACCCAAAAATTTCTATACGAAAATTACATATATAACACTATTGAGCGAAAAGTTCGGGGGGTCGAACGCCCCTCCCGGCCCCTCTTAAGCTACGCCCTTGATCTCACTCTCATTGGTTCCTCTCTCTAATAGGGTTCACTCCGTCTATCTCTTTCTTTCTCTAAATCTCATTATCTAGATTCTGCAATTAATCAAATCAAATTGGAAGAAGAAGCGGTGTGTTTGGATTGAAGATGAATCTGAATATGAGGAAGAAGAGGTGTGTTTGGATTGAAGGTGGTTATTGATTTAAATGTTATTTTTTAATAGTAAGGGTATTTAGGTCATTTCACACTCGCTTAACTGAAAAGACTAACCTTCATCCGTGACAGGGACTATCCGGGAACAAAATTGAAAAAGTTAGTGACTATAGCTGTAATTTTAGAAAGTTATGGATTAAAGGTAAAAAAAAAAACAAAACCACATGGACTATCCGGGCATTTAACTCAATATTTTATAAGTATTGACATTGAGTAGAGTAGAGTAGAGTAGAGTAAGAATACAATTGCCGTTAAAAAAAACATTTGAAAAAACACTTATCATCTTTTGTAGTAGCAAGATAAGCACACCTCATGTAACTTTGTTTATGGGGATGTTTTTTCTAGCTCCCCTAGTTCCCGTGCTATTATTACTGATGGATCTTTTTGTTTGATGGATATTTTTTTATTGTTAGACTATCGGGCGTGGTTTCATTTAAACGCCCGTCACTTCTGCGTCAATTGTTTCCACACATAAGGGGTGTGGTTGCAGTTTCCATATCCAAACTCCATACCCACTTAGATCATACGGTGTGGAGGGGCTTGAAGGGAGGGTGTGGAGCGACACGTGGCAGTCACGCCAGCATGGTGGCATGGAGAAAAAAACACGGGGTAGGAAAGTGGCGTCGAAAAAAACAAAAAAATTAAAATAAAAAATAAACATCAAACAATCAAAACAAATCTAAACTACACCTATCAATCAAGAGCCTCCATCTCATCCCACACATTTGCCCCCACGCCGGTGGAAATCCTCAAGCCCCACTCACAACGTCACCCTCCACGCCATATGCGGGGTGGTATTCCCGGCGTGAAGGGGCTTCCACGCCCTTTTTTTACGCACACTGTGTGGTCTTAGAGAAAACCTACCTTGTCTTACCCAATTCGTGCCAACCACCCACATTCCACGCCGACCATCATCACCGTAAAGGTTACTGTTAAGCAAAATATTTAATTGTTATAAGTTAGAGGGTTATTATTGTAACTAGTAGAATATATATAAACATCTTTGTATTCAATATTGAGATTATGAATGAAATTATGAGTTGATATGGTATCAGAGCCTATCAACTTGTAAACCCTAAACAACCCCAACTGTAATAGCTGCCCTCAACAAACCATTTGCCAACCATCGACCTGCAGGTATCAAAATCACTGTTTTACTCATCATGACAACGATTACTGCTTTCAGTATTCAAGAACGTACATCCCATAATTCCCACAAGTTTGCATTCAATCTGACACCAAACAATTATGGCTATTGGAAAGCTATGATGAAACCGTTTTTAAAGGCCAATGGATTATATTGTTATGTTGACAACACGTTATCTTGCCCGAAAGAGAAAATTACAACCGGTAATGCTACTACTACAAACCCTAATTTTACAAACTGGATTGCTAATGATGCACATGTCCGCATGATCATTATAACCACCATTTCCGAGTCTTCGTTTCAACACATCCAAGGAGACACGGCTCGGGAAGTGTGGTTAAGTCTAGCACGTGCATATGCTCCTTCGAATTCATCTCATGAGTTCACACTAAAAACGCAGCTTTTAAAGATTTCAATGAAAGATGGTGAAAAAGGTATTGATTATCTCAGTTGTGCTCAAGAATATGCAACGGCTCTTGCAAATATTGGTGAACCTGTCAAAGACAAAGATCTCGTCATGCTTACTATAGCCGGTTTACGTGAGGAATACCATGGTTTGAAAAGCAACCTTCTTGCCCGCTCCCCACCGGTTCAATTTAACGAGCTTCACGGCCTGATTGGTGATCATGAATATATCACTCGGTCCACTATTTCTTCATCATCGGCCTCTCCACAAGTCTTCAATGTTACCACTGCCGCAACAACTTCTTTCCAGGCCCCCGATTTGGCTTCGATTCAGCAGCAGATTACCAACCTTCAACTTTTGGCAAACCAACTTGCTTCCATAACTCAACCGTGTTACGCCCTTATTTCGACCATGTTCAAAACACACTGATAACTTTAGTATTTCAGAGAAAACAAAATAGAATTTCATTTTTACCAAAATACCCTTGTGGCTAGTTCGAAATCAACACCTCCCCTTGACTAGATAACGGTGTTAATCCGAACTACCATGTCAAGATGTAGATTTATCGTTACTAGTTACAACAACTAAGTCTTAAGAACCATAATTTACATCACGAAGATAACTTCCCAAAAATATAATTTTTGACAAAAGTATTGTTTTCAAAAGGGCAACATTTTCAGAAGCGCAATGTCAAGTGTGTACTTTGGTGTTCGCTTCCAAGCTCGCAATGCCATCTACAAAGCCATTTTACCTACATCACCAACAAGTCTTAGTTAGTCAAATTACTAGCACTATAACAAAAACAAACTAACATCCATTCGCATCATCACATACTCATATCACAGTCTAACTTTCTTTCACCCGTTGAACGGGTCATTACTTACTATCTCCAACGAGATAATACTTAGCATCCGATAATCCGAATGAACATAATGCATCATAAACTTCATTCTAAACCCATTCATGACGGATTTAACGGTTAGACTTCGTTCATACATCACTTCTCAAAACACGGTTACTTCATAACCAACCGTCTATAGCATAACCTTCTTCATTATTACATTCTCTTACGACCCGTTCGACACGGGTTAGGCTATTCACTAATCGTCATACACGACTATCATAGTTGCAATTTTAATATAATTATGACAACTAAGAAGTAAAGCTTGTATGCATTAAACAACATACCTCGATCCTGTGAGCTGTCCGACCTCCTGGCACTTGAACCTTCTTCTTTTACGCCTACATCAATACATTGATTTATTTAGCCCGACTACATATCATTCCATCTTACACACTTTTATCATACAACATCTTGATCATAATTTAACAAAAATTCACCCATTTGTTCATTTAGACATTTTATCGAACACTTGGCGGGCTTCGCATTTGTAGGACATTTAATTACATGTTTCTTTACATACTAATCTTACAAGTTCATAACAAATCAAACAAGTTAATGCGATATCTATCACCACACGCTAAATCACTTACAAACCGATCATTAATCGGGTTTTAGTCCATAAGCTTAACTCCTAATACACATATCACAACATTACTCATGATTTAGTAAAAACCCATTTCCTAGAGTTCATACTTTCAAGAAATTCGACTTACCACTTTGTTAGTCACACCTTGGTGATCGAGAATTCAAGTTCCTACAATCGTTCGGGCTTGATATCACCTTCTAATTGATGGAATTAGTGCTCTAGGGTTTTGTGGTGTTCTTCTCTTCTCCTGGACAAACTTCACGCACACACTAGAAGTGTCTAGTGTGTGTGTGTGGTTTAATTTAACTAGTTCCTTACTTAAATTTTCAAGTTTAGTCCCTCATGTTCTATCATTTATTTATTTTAACCCAAACCTTCATTTCATAAATTATTTTAAAGACAATAATTAGATTACATATTTTTGGGGCGTTACAAGTCTACCCCTCTTAGAAAAAGTTTCGTCCCCGAAACTTGAACACATCATAAATCAACATTTACGTACCAAATAAAGAAGGGTAATGCTTCCGCATTTCATCTTCCGATTCCCATGTAAGTTCCGACCCCTTCCGGTGCTGCCATTGTACTAGAACTTGTCTAATGGCCTTATTGCGAAGATTCTTTACCTTAAAATCTTAAATGGCTATCGGTCTTTCAACATAGTTTAAGCTCTCATCTACTTCAATATCATCAAGAGATACGATCGCCGATTCATCCGCAAGGCACTTTCTTAGTTGTGATACATGGAAAGTGCTATGGATCCCATCTAATGAAGACGGTAATTCTAGTCGATACGCCACCTTCCCCACTTGAGCCAAGTATTTTATATGGACCAATGTAACGAGGCCCTAATTTTCCCCGTTTACGAAAACGGATTATACCTTTCCACGGGGATACTTTTAATAAAACATAGTCTCCTACTTGAAATTCGATAGGACGCTTTCTCTTATCCGCATATGCCTTTTGCCTATCCTGAGCCGCCTTTAATCTTGCTCTAATTAGATCAATCTTATCGTTGGTCATTGCTATCAATTCGTTAGGCGCGAGCTCCCTTTGTCCTACCTCCCCCCAACATACGGGAGTTCTACACTTTCTTCCATATAACAGTTCATAAGGTGCCATTTTGAGACCACTATGATAACTATTATTGTAAGAGAATTCCACTAATGGTAAATGGTCATCCCAACTTCCCCCAAAATCTAACGCGCATGCTCTTAGCATATCAATAAGCGTCTGAATCATTCTTTCCGATTGACCGTCAGTCTGCGGGTGATAAGCGGTACTTATGTGCAGTTTCGTTCCAATACTTTCATGGAATCTCAACCAATAACGAGAGGTAAATCTCGTATCCCGATCGGAAACTATTGACACAGGCACCTCGTGTCGAGATATTATTTCATTTACATACACTTCCGCCATCTTTTCTGAGGAGTAGGCCTCTCGAATTGGTAAAAAGTGTGCACTCTTCGTGAGTCGGTCCACAACTACCCATATCGTATCATGCCCCTTTTTCGTTCTAGGTAGCTTAGTCACCAAATCCATTGTTATCTCCTCCCACTTCCATACTGGAATTTCCAAAGGTTGTAACTCTCCATAAGGTTTTTGATGTTCCGCCTTCACTTGAGAACACGTCAGACACTTCGCGACGTACTTAGCAATATCGCGTTTCATACCGGGCCACCAATAGTTTGTTTTCAAGTCATAGTACATTTTTGTAGCCCCAGGGTGAACGGAGTACCGTGACTTATGAGCTTCTTCAAGTAGCACTGTCTTGACATCACAAAACCTTGGTATCCAGATCCGCCCAAACCTTGTTTTAAGCCCGTTTGAGTTTTCTTCAAACTTCTCTGCTATTCCTTTCGTTCTTTCTTTCTTTGGATCCCCTTCCTCTAGTGCTTTTATTTGAGTATCTCGTATCGTTTCAAGGAGGTGAGGTGTAATTGTCATCTTCATAGATTTTACATGAATCGGGTGTGGATAATCTTTTCGACTCAGCGCATCTGCTACGACGTTCGCTTTTCCCGGGTGATATAAAATATCACAGTCATAGTCTTTAATCAGTTCCAACCACCTTCGTTGCCTCATATTCAAATCTTTATGCTCGAAGAAATATTTGAGGCTCTTATGATCCGAGTAGATCGTACATTTTACCCCATATAGGTAATGCCTCCAGATTTTCAAGGCAAAAACCACCGCTGCCAATTCTAGGTCATGGGTCGGGTAATTCACTTCATGCGGTCTGAGTTGTCTTGAAGAGTACGCGATAACCTTTCCCCTTTGCATTAAAACACACCCCAAGCCTTGATGTGACGCGTCTGAATATACGACCATATCTTCCGTTCCATCGGGTAACGTTAACACCGGAGAACTCGATAATTTCTCTTTTAACACTTGAAAAGCTTCTTCTTGTTCTTTTCCCCACACGAACTTTCCTTCCTTTCTTGTCAGTTTGGTCAGTGGTAATGCAATCTTTGAGAATTCTTGAATAAACCTTCTGTAATAACCAGCAAGGCCTAGAAAACTCCTTACTTCAGTTGGGTTTTTCGGAGGAACCCACTTTAATACTGCCTCAATCTTTGCTGGATCTACTAAGACACCTTCCGAATTTATTACGTGACCTAGAAACTGCACCTCCCTGAGCCAAAAGGCACACTTTGAGAATTTTGCATAAAGTTTTTCTCTACGGAGGGTTTCAAGTACCTCACGTAAGTGCCTTGCATGATCGGCCTCATTCCGGGAGTAAACCAAAATGTCATCTATGAACACAATTACAGACTTGTCTAACATAGGTCGACATACTCGGTTCATAAGGTCCATAAATGCGGCTGGAGCGTTCGTCAACCCAAAGGACATAACCAAGAATTCATAATGTCCATACCGGGTTCTAAATGCAGTTTTTGCAACGTCCTCCTCTCGCACTCTTACTTGATGATAGCCCGAACGTAAATCTATCTTTGAAAACCAACTCGCCCCTTGCAACTGATCAAAGAGATCATCAATTCTGGGTAAGGGATAACGGTTCTTCACAGTCAATTTATTCAGCTCCCGGTAGTCGATGCACATACGCATCGACCCATCTTTCTTCTTTACGAAAAGAACAGGTGCTCCCCAAGGGGATACACTCGGACGTATAAAGCCCTTATCAAGTAGGTCTTGCAATTGTGTCATTAGTTCCCTCATTTCGGTAGGAACCAGTCTATATGGGGATTTAGCCACCGGTTGCGCACCCGGATTTAATTCAATACGAAATTCTATTTCGCGTTCGGGTGGAAGCCCCGGCAACTCCTCCGGAAACACATCCGGATATTCGTTCACCACTGCCACATCTTCGAACTTGGGAAGGTTTTGATGAGCATCAACTACATAGGCTAAAAATGCCCTACTTCCATTACGCACGTATTTGAAGGCTTGGACAATATTGCATAACTTTGCTTTTACATTTCTCTCTCCTTGAACACTTAACCATCTCCCACTCGGAGATTGCACGCGTATTGTCTTACTTTCGCATTTAATCTCCGCATGGTGTCGGGGCATCCAGTCCATACCTACTACTACCTTGAATTCTCTTAAGACCATAGGTACGAGATCAATATCAAACTCCTCATCCTCTATCGTGAGCTTACAGTTTCTACACACTTCGTGCAACAAATAATTCTTGCTATCGGCTATCTCTACCTCTAATGGTATTTGCATTCTTTCAATCTTAAATGAGGGGTGATTAATTACATCACTCGAAACAAATGACATAGTAGCCCCGGTATCGAATAACACGTACATCGGCAAGGAATTTAGTAAGAAAATACCTGACACAACATTCGGATGAGCTTTAGCCTCTTCAGACGTAATTTGAAACATTCTTGCTCTTGCCTTAGGGTTCTCCTCCTTTTTTCCTTCCTTCTTCATTCCCGGTTGAAGCTTGGGACACTCCGCCTTGATATGACCCTTCTGGAAACAATTAAAGCATGTCTTCACATTCTTAGACTGCGGGGTATGGGGCGGGAGTTTGGGCGTGGGTAGGGGGAAACGCCCAAGCCACCACCCCGGGTGGGCATGGGTTTCGGCGTGGCCCTTGGGGCATGGGTTTCAAGCCGGGCGTGGGGCGGTCTGGCCAAGCTGACATGGCGGGCTCTAATTGGACAAACCAAAGAAGCCGTTGGGCTAGCCGTTGGCCAACGGCTATCTTAAAAAAAAAACTAATAAAATTTTATTTTTCCACTATAAAACCTCACAATTTCTTCCATTTTTTTACCACATTCATCTTCAATTCTCCATCTACAAAACGAAAAAATGCATCCTCATAACCGTCCTTTTGACCCGAACAACCCGTATGCATTCCAAGAAAATAATCCTAGCCCACCACCCAATCGTCCAATGCCTCGTCCATTTTTCATACACTCTTCTATGCCCCAAGAAGCGAGTTATGCATCGTATATTGGGAATCGTGTGTTTACTAACTTCCCACACACCGATGATTCGATACCTACCCCGTTTACACAAACGGCCATCAACCTTTCACCAACCTCCATCGACCTTTCACAAAACGAAACCGTCCCCGAAACTCAACCACCCAACGATGGTCCTTCCGCACCCCAACCCATAAAAAAGAGAAGCCATAAGAAAAAAACCGAGGCGGATAAAGCACTTGAAACCATCACGCGAAAACAACTAAAATGGACCGTTCCTGAAGAACTTGCATTGGCGAGGGGTTGGTTTCAACAATCTCAACATTCAACTTTAGGTATTCTTAAACTTTGTTTTTATTAATGTTTTTTTATATAACTTTGTAATATATTAAATTTTGTTTTTATAAAAACAGGAAATTCTCAACATCGAACCTATTTGTGGCAAGGGGTTAGTAGAATATTCCATGAAGAATTGGGAAAAGAGGTTTATCGTCAAAACGATAGCTTATCCTCGAAGTGGACCGAGATAAGCGGCCAACTTACACAATATAGTGGTTTTTTAAATAAAGCAAAACAAAACCCAAAAAGTGGTGAAACCGAAGCCGACATTGTGACGAATGCATTGGTTCAATTCAAGACAAGTGTGGGGACCGACTTCCGTTTCATGCATTGTTGGGAGATTTGTAAGTTTCATCCAAAGTGGGCGAATATCCCCAGTGGTAGCGAAAGCAACACGTCTTCCAAAAGGTCGAGGGCCTCGTCCCAATCTGATGCACGAGATCAAGAGATTGAGGACCTTTTTGATGATTCGCCAAGCCCAAACCGGCCTGAGTATGGAAGAGATGCCACAAAAAGGCGTGCTCAAAAATCAAGATCTGCTACGGCATCACCTTCAGCTGGGAGTTCGCTCTTGCATAGAGGAATATACAGCGACCAGTTGGATGACATTTCATCCAAGATGGATACATTCAACGTCTTCCAACAACAAAGGGCCGAAATTCGGAAGAGCAAAGAAGCTAGAGATGCCGCTAGAGAAGCCGAGAGACAAAGACGGGAGGATTTGAAAATTCTATCCCAGCCGATTGATCACCTAAAGGGTGACGAGTTGGAAATAGTCTTGGAGATGAGAGAAGAGATAAAAAACAAATATAAACGTTAGGAAATTTTTTTATATAATTTTTTTATGTAATTTTTTTTATGTAATTTTCTTTAATTTTTATGTAATTTTCTTTAATTACAAAGAGCCCAGCCGGGTCAGCCCAGCGAAGCCCACCAAACCCACGCCCCCAACCCCCGCCCCACCATACCCTGTTTAATGTGGGTCGCCCCATGTCTACCACCCCAAGCCACGTGTCAACAAATGCCCCAACCCAAGCCCAACCCCCGCCCCACCATACCCCGCAGTCTTAGGGCATTTGTAATGCGGATGTCCCTCTTCCCCACAGTTATAGCACCCCTTCTTGCCTAACAGGCACTCTCCAGAGTGAAGCTTTCCATAGTTCTTGCAACGGGAAATTCCACCCTTTGCTTTCTCTTTATTGGCTTGTTCTTGAAACTTGCCTTTCTTGAAAGGAGTTGGGTTAGACACCTTCTCTGACGGTCTCTTTTCACCTCGCTCAACCTGCCTCTTAAGTTCAATCTCCCTGTCTCTCTCCCAGTTTATGAGTTCGTCAAGAGTTTCACACTTCGAGGGCGTAATAAACTCCCTAAACTCCGCCTTCAACATGTCATGATATCGATTGATTTTCATTCTTTCTGAATTCACGAACTCCTTGCAAAACTTCAGCTTATCCAAGAAGATATTTGTTATCTCATTGATTGTTTCATCGTGCTGTCGAAGGCGCAAGAATTCCTCCTGAATCCTATCGATGGCGGATTGAGGGCAATGGTATTTTAGGAATGGCTCTTTAAATTCCTGCCACGTCATCACTTGAAGTTTCTCTTCACCTATCTCTTTACAATGAGCATCCCACCAATCTTTAGCTTGCGATTGCAGTTGGCCCGTAGCAAACATTACTTGATCTTCCTTATCACACCGACTCCGGATAAACACAGCTTCTATATTAGATATCCATCTTTGGCATACAATTGGATCTATCTTCCCATCATACGGAGAAGGACTACACGCCATAAAATCCTTGTACGTGCATCTTCGTATCTTACTCTTGCTTTTAGATTCTCCAATCATCTCTTTTATTTCCTCCATTTTACTTGTCATTATTGCATCAATTGTTTCCAACACGCGACTCTCCACCTCTTGAACCATTTGCGGAAGTTTGGCTTCAAAAGTATTATCCATCATTTGCGCCATCTTTTCATTTAATGCATCTTCCCGTGCCACATCGTCATCATTCGTATCCACATGGTCCGCCATCTACATTATGTCATGTTTTCGTTTAATACAAATCACAACTTTCAGTATATCATTGCTCATTAATCAGGATTTACTTAATCCATCTCATGCCATTCGGTTCATCTCCTTTGATTTTTACGAATCCATTCTTGTTGTAATCAATAATTGTGATTACATATACTTATTAAACCTTATATAGACACTACGTAGCCATAAAATAAGATTTCGGATAAACTAGTAACACAAAACATGAAAAACAAAAAAAATTCATCGCAATGATTTGTATAAGCCGTCGGCGACGGCTAGCTTGCCCGTCGGCGACGGGCTCTTAAGATGGTCGTCGGACCAAGTTGCCCGTAGGCAGGAAGTTAAGGCGTCGGGTGGGGGTGGTCGTCGGCGACGGGTAGGTAAGCCGTCGGCGACGGGCTTCCGTTAAGCCAAAACGCTGCAGATTCATTTTGCATTCTTTTTGTTTATTTCCATTCCGTTTCGACTCTACAGCCCCTGAACTTCTTATTTAATCTTCCCATATCTCTAATTTATTAATTTCATCGCACACACACTTGCAATCTAATTAAGACTTAAATGTTACCTCATTGGCGGTCTTGGAGCGAGCACACTTATGAACGAGCCGTCGGTTGAGTTCAAGCACCACTATTGATGCTTGAATCCCTCAACCTATGCTCTGATACCAACTTGTTACGCCCTTATTTCGACCATGTTCAAAACACACTGATAACTTTAGTATTTCAGAGAAAACAAAATAGAATTTCATTTTTACCAAAAGACCCTTGTGGCTAGTTCGAAATCAACACCTCCCCTTGACTAGATAACGGTGTTAATCCGAACTACCCTGTCAAGATGTAGATTTATCGTTACTAGTTACAACAACTAAGTCTTAAGAACCATAATTTACATCACGAAGATAACTTCCCAAAAATATAATTTTTGACAAAAGTATTGTTTTCAAAAGGGCAACATTTTCAGAAGCGCAATGTCAAGTGTGTACTTTGGTGTTCGCTTCCAAGCTCGCAATGCCATCTACAAAGCCATTTTACCTACATCACCAACAAGTCTTAGTTAGTCAAATTACTAGCACTATAACAAAAACAAACTAACATCCATTCGCATCATCACATACTCATATCACAGTCTAACTTTCTTTCACCCGTTGAACGGGTCATTACTTACTATCTCCAACGAGATAATACTTAGCATCCGATAATCCGAATGAACATAATGCATCATAAACTTCATTCTAAACCCATTCATGACGGATTTAACGGTTAGACTTCGTTCATACATCACTTCTCAAAACACGGTTACTTCATAACCAACCGTCTATAGCATAACCTTCTTCATTATTACATTCTCTTACGACCCGTTCGACACGGGTTAGGCTATTCACTAATCGTCATACACGACTATCATAGTTGCGATTTTAATATAATTATGACAACTAAGAAGTAAAGCTTGTATGCATTAAACAACATACCTCGATCCTGTGAGCTGTCCGACCTCCTGGCACTTGAACCTTCTTCTTTTACGCCTACATCAATACATTGATTTATTTAGCCCGACTACATATCATTCCATCTTACACACTTTTATCTGTAACACCCCAAAAACCCGAATGTTTATATTCGTTAAATGTTACGCTATGGTACATTAAGAAATAAATGACTAGGTTATTTAACCTAATAAAGTGTATGATAAAAAACTAATTAGAAGATGAAAGTTGTGCCAAACATGTTGAAGTGGCAAACATTGAGGGGTTAAATGGAATAAGGTGAAAGTTAGGTTACTAAATAACAAAACACACACACAAACACACATGGTGTGTTCGTGAAAAGAGCAGGAAGCTCACATGGAGCCAAGAACCCTAACTTCATCAATTCCCTCAAATTGGAAGGCCAAACGAAGCTCAAATTCATAACCAAACACGGATTAATGATCACCTTCACAAGGGGATCATAAGGTATGTCTTAGATTCTAGATTGGTGATGATGCACGAAATGGGTTATGTTGTAAATCACGAATTTGTATGAAATTGAGCATGAGTATGTGTTAGATTCATCATTTGGAACATGGATTATGCATGAATTAGGTTAATTTGATGTTTAAGGGTGAAACCCATTAGTTATGGTAAGAATGATGATTTGAATCATCATCCATGTTTAATTCTTGTTGAATGTTGATGTATTTTTATTTGTATGATGGATTCTTGTTAGAGGAATTAAAAGAAATGGGATACTAGTATGTTTGATGTTCATGCATGTATGATCCATGTTGATTAGAAGGAAGAAATTGATGAATTATGTATGAGATTAGAAGGATATGCATGAACTAGTTGTACACTATGCTTAGGAGGTAGTACCCACATCAAAAGCATGAAGAAACTATGAAGAACTTAAGATTAGATCACTTGTAAGTGATTAGAAAAATAGTCATGAAGTGGGTTTTGATGATATGATGAGAATGATAATATGTTCATATTATTGATGTTTGATTTTTAAATACCACATGTTGATTAGTATGAGGATTTGATGCACTATGTATGAATTTAGAAGATTGTGCATGAATTAGTTGTATGTTATGCTTAAAAGGTGGTACGTACACCAATCGTATGATAAAATGTATATAGTGTCGTCCGTATAGTCTATCATGATGATACGGGTATAAAATGATAAGTCGAAAGTTAAATAAAATGAATTGTTGACTTTCTGAAAGTCAACTACGAACAAGAAGCATGATTTGACTCATTGTCGTAAAGATATGGTTATAGGAAGTCGTATGGTACATGTTATAACGATACGTTTTAAATGGAATGATATGATGAATTTCACGAGCTTGTAAGAATGTGAAATTGGTCACATGTGCTATGCTTGTTGGAATTGACTAATTAAAGTCAAATGTGAAAGATGTAATTGTTATGATCGTTAACATGTGCAATGAGTATGCTAACAAGAATGTAATTGCGATGATATGAAAGTATAGGAATCATGTCGAGACGGACTCAAGCGCTAAAGGCTAACGGGTCAAGAAGAGGCGTGGAAACGGATGTGAACACGGATGCATGAGGTAAGTGATTTCCGTAATCACTTCTTAGTTGTTTACGTAAAGATATGTGTTAGTTAATTAAGGTATGATAATTGAGGACTAATAAGAATGGATGGTATGAAATCGATGATTTTCGTTAAGTAGATATGACGAGTCAAAGATGGGGTTTGTTGTTATATCGGAATGAAGAGTAGTAAAGGGTTACGGTATGATAACCGGGTAACGTGTATGATTGCACAAAAGTGCGCTAGTTAGTAAACGGAGGTACGAATAAGTAGTCGAAGGACTTAGTTGTGAGTTATGACTAATGGGTAAACAATTTCACGAATGAAACTTGGTTTAACAAAGTTGGTTTTAGTATAATCGAATAAAATGAATGAAATAACGCATAACGGGGATCGGGTGTGTAAACCCCAAGTACGAAACTCCGGACAATGTAAAAGTATCATGGTAGTAATGTTCATGCAAGTTTTGGGCTAAAACAAATGAGTTGTGTGATGAAAACAAGAATGGGTAAAATTGTCCGAAAATGAAAATATAGGCGTAAATGCATAAGTTAGGAATTTCCTTAATCCGGATGTGGGATTTTAATGTCATATGATAGAATGTGAATTTACAAGCATGTAGGAAGAAACGGGAGGTTAAACGGGTAAACGGTGCAAAAGTTATGCGCGTTTTAGTGCGTACGAACGACAAAACAACACAGCAGAAAAACTGATGTTTCTGATAGGCGTCGACGACACGGGCAGGTGGCGTCGCCGACGCCGCTCAGAAACTTAAGTTTTATTCGACGCCAGTTCCCCTTGGTCGACGCCGATTATTTTTCAGTCGACGCCTAATGTGGCGTCTCCGACGCCACTCCCATCATACATTTCTGGTTTTCGCCATTTCGACTCGTTTTGCTTGATCCAACGTCCGCTTTTGATGAGTCGGGTATATTGCGATAAAAATTGTATATAAAAAATGGAGGTATATACGTGTGTATGTTGTATAAGTCTAAGGTAGGTATGGAGGTATATACATGTGTATGTTGTATAAGTCCAAGTGTATGTATGTAGATACGTACGAGTGTATACATGTATGTAAAGGTGTAGGAAAGGTATGTACGTATGTAGTTATGTATGTATGTATGTATGAATAAAGACGTGTATGAGTGTATGCATGTATGTAAAGTTGTAGGAAAGGTATGTACGTACGTAGATGTGTATGTATGTATGTATGTAAGTACGTATGTATGCATGATTTAGACACGTTGAGTGTTAAAGTTATTAATGGTGTACCTTGAGGATGAAAAGTAATGCAGGTACGTTATTGAAGCTTCACCAGGGGAATGGATATGCAGATGAAATGCTTAAAGTTTGAAAAGTGACGAAAAGTGAGGTGTATGTGAATGAATCTTGTTTATATGATGTGTGCTAATGTTATGAATGTATGTGGTGAGTGCAGGTTGTATTGATCACGCGCGATTGTTACAAGGAATAGAGATCGAAGACCGAGTCATAAGATAGATTGTACGGGAATAATTGAGAATGTACTTTAGTAAACGAGAGTTATGCTTTTGTTTTGTAAAAGAGATATTTTTTAAATAAACTTTCAAGTAAGTCAAGACGTTTGTAATGAAAGAAATTTTATGGCACGAATTTCCGCTGCGACTTTTGTCAAATACGTGTTAGGGTCTTACATTATCATACAACATCTTGATCATAATTTAACAAAAATTCACCCATTTGTTCATTTAGGCATTTTATCGAACACTTGGCGGGCTTCGCATTTGTAGGACATTTAATTACATGTTTCTTTACATACTAATCTTACAAGTTCATAACAAATCAAACAAGTTAATGCGATATCTATCACCACACGCTAAATCACTTACAAACCGATCATTAATCGGGTTTTAGTCCATAAGCTTAACTCATAATACACATATCACAACATTACTCATGATTTAGTAAAAACCCATTTCCTAGAGTTCATACTTTCAAGAAATTCGACTTACCACTTTGTTAGTCACACCTTGCTGATCGAGAATTCAAGTTCCTACAATCGTTCGGGCTTGATATCACCTTCCAATTGATGGAATTAGTGCTCTAGGGTTTTGTGGTGTTCTTCTCTTCTCCTGGACAAACTTCACGCACACACTAGAAGTGTCTAGTGTGTGTGTGTGGTTTAATTTAACTAGTTCCTTACTTAAATTTTCAAGTTTAGTCCCTCATGTTCTATCATTTATTTATTTTAACCCAAACCTTCATTTCATAAATTATTTTAAAGACAATAATTTGATTACATATTTTTGGGGAGTTACAAACCGTCGGCATCACCATCGGCTCCTCAGGCAAACTATGCTAATCGGTCTGCTTCTTCAAGACCGACCCGTGGATACGGTCGGGGCCGTGCGTTTTCTCACAGGGGTCGTGGCCGTGGTGGTTCACAAGGCTCTCGCCAATTTGCTTGGGCGTCCACTCAAAATATGGTTTACGGTCATTGCAATAGGTGCGGTATTGGTCATATTCCCTCACAGTGCTTGAATCACACTGGCTCTTCTCGTGGATCACCTCAAGTGAATTATGCTAACTCTGAGACGGGCTCATATACTACTTGGACATCGGATACAGGCGCTAATTCCCATGGTACTCCTGATCTTGCTAGTATGGACAACTCGAACGTCTATTACGGTAATGACTCCCTCTATGTTGGTAACGGTAACTCTCTTCCAATTCTTCATTTCGGTTCAAAATCCTTTTTTACCTCAAACAAAAACTTACAACTTAACCACATACTTCATGTCCCAGGCCTACAACGTAATCTACTTTCCGTTCACAAATTTTGCAAAGATAATAACGTTTTCTTTGAATTTCACACTTCTTTTTTTTGTTGTGAAGGACGAGGCTACCAGGGCTATCCTCCTCACGGGCCCTAGTGACCAGGGTCTCTACACCATTCGCCTACCTTCTTTTCAACCGGTTTCCAAGATGGCGTTCACTACTTTTCGAGCTCCATCTACTATGTGGCCTCAACAACTTGGGCATCCTCACTTTCGAGTTTTTCAACATATTGTTAAAACATTTTCTTTACCTGTTTCTGACAAACTTAGTTCATCTTTGTGCACTTCTTGTCAATTGGGAAAAATGTCCAAACTTACTTTGCCTATTTCATCTTTTCGTAGTAAAAACATACTTGATTTGGTTTATTGTTATGTTTGGGGCCATACTACCACGTCCTTTGACGGTTATCGTTATTTTTTGTTATGTGTTGACCATCATACCCGCTATATGTGGTATTTCCCGCTCATGTAAAAATCTGACGTTTTTACCACCTTTACAAATTTTGTTCGCCTAGTTGAACGCCAATTTAACACCAAACTAAAAAGTGTTCAAACTGATTGGGGTGGCGAATTTCTGAACCTTACTCAATTTTTTACATCCCATGGTATTTTACATCGTCGCTCGTGTCCTCATACGAGTGAACAGAATGGCGTTGTCGAGCGTCGCCACCGCCACGTCGTGGAAACCGGTCTCACCTTACTAGCCCAATCCAAACTACCTCAAACTTTTTGGTCATTCGTTTTTCAAACCGCTATCTACCTCATCAATCGTCTACCTTCTCGTCTTTCCTCAAACAAATCCTCATATCAACTAGTTTTCCAACGTCCTCCCGATTACTCATTTCTTCGAGTCTTCGGATGTCTCTGTTTTCCTTACTTACGTCCATATAACCAACACAAAATTGATTTTCGTTCTACTCCTTGTATATTTCTCGGTTATAGCCCGTCTTATCATGGATATCAATGCCTTGATCAAACTACTCACCGAATCTACATTGCTCGCCATGTCCGATTTAACGAGCATGTTTTTCCATCCCTTACTGAACCCTCCATCGACCCTCCTTCATCCTCCACAGCCGCCACTTCCTTTTCTACAATTCCTGATCCGCCATTAACCATTTTCGATAACCCATCCACTCCTACAACCGAACCATCGCTACCTACCCCTCCTATTTTCGAACCTGTCCAAACCGCCCCTATTCCACAGACCACCACCACCAAACCTACTTCATCTCCTTCGCAACCATCCACGCCCCGTTACCGACCTCCTCACCTTCAGCCACATCCTAAACCCCGAAATTTTTTTGACCCTTGAGCTAATATCGCCACTGCCGCTGCCGTTCCTTCTGAACCGACTTCCTTTACTGTTGCCAACGAATCCACGGAGTGGCGTCAAGCCATGGCAGCCGAGTTGCACGCACTACATAGAAACGAAACATGGTTGTTAGTTCCTCCAGTTCCAAATTCTAATGTTATTGATTGCAAGTGGGTTTACAGGTTGAAAACTGATCAGCATGGGAACCTGACTAGACACAAGGCTCGATTGGTAGCAAAGGGTTTTTTTACAGCAGTCTGGCATTGATTATCATGAGACGTTCAGCCCCGTGGTCAAACCAGCCACCATCCGCACGGTTCTTTCTCTTGCCGTCTCTAACAATTGGTCTCTCAAACAACTTGATGTGCAAAATGCGTTTTTACACAGTGATCTACATGAAACGGTTTACATGCGTCAACCACCGGGCTTCGAGGATCCTAAGCATCCTCATCATGTTTGCAAGTTGCACAAATCCCTTTATGGCTTAAAACAGTCGCCCAGGGCATGGTTCACCAAACTCTCAAACGTCTTATAGCATCTTGGTTTTCAAGGTTCTAAAACCGATCCATCATTATTTATCCTTAACCACTTGGGTACACAGGTTTATCTACTCGTTTACGTGGACGACATCATCATTATGGGCAACGATCCCAACACAGTTAATCGCATCATTGCCTCACTTGGTCAGCAGGTGTCTCTCACTGACATGGGTTGTCTTACTTACTTTCTTGGTATTGAAGTTCTTCACACCTCTTCGGGTCTTATCCTATCTCAACGGAAGTACATTCAGGAACTTATTGATCGAGTCGGGTTAAAAGATACGAAACCGCTTGCAACACCTACAAATGCCAAAGCAGATACGATAGCCAAGGACGACCCACTTATGCCCGATCCTACAAGATATCGTCATTGTGTTGGAGCACTTCAGTATGCTACTTTATCTCGGCCCGACATTGCCTACGCTGTCAACAGGGTCTGTCCGTTCATGCATGAACCTCACGAATCCCATTGGACGGCTGTCAAACGTATAATTCGCTATCTTAAGGGAACGTCTCAACTGGGCCTTCGTTTTACATCGAACTCAACGTCTACATTACATGCCTTTGCTGATTCATATTGGGGTGAGTGGTACAGCATATTCGGATTCCGATTGGGCTGGTTGCCCGGTCGACCGTCGATCCACGGGGGGCTATGCTATCTTCTTGGGTTTAAACTTAGTATCATAGTTAGCTCGTAAGCAGAAAACTGTCTCTAGGTCGTCTACTGAATCCGAATACAAGGCTATTGCTGATACGGTTGCTGAACTAATCTGGCTAAAGTCTCTTCTACTAGAACTGGGAGTTAAGTTGAATAAACCCACTCTTTGGTGTGATAATCTTGGAGCTACGTATCTTTCAGCAAACCCGGTGTTTCATGCTAGAACTAAACATGTGGAGGTAGATTTTCATTTTGTTCGTGAGCAAGTCCGTCAAGGAAATCTGAAGGTTCAATTTATTAAAACAGATGATCAAATTGCCGACATCTTCACGAAGCCGTTATCAACTCAAAGATTTGAATTTTTAAGATCCATGTTGCAGGTCGTTACCCGCCCTCAACTTGCGGGGGAATGTTAAGCAAAATATTTAATTGTCACAAGTTAGAAGGTTATTATTGTAACTAGTAGAATATATGTAAGCCTCTTTGTATTCAATATTGAGATTATGAATGAAATTTTGAGTTGATAGTCACAATACCAACCCACCACACGAGTGGTCTACGCCGTTATTGGAGTGCCACATCAGCACACACCCCTTTCCACCCTCTACATTCTTAATGACAAGTAGCTAGAAAAGTTAAAAAAAAAAGGATCTTTTCCATATTTATTTACAACTTTTTAATAAGGGAAAAAGAAACAATATAAGATTAGTCTATCTGGTTTCAATCTCCAGAAATATTTTTAAATATAAGATTGATAAAATAAAGGGAAAGAAACAATATAAGATTAGTCCATCTGGTTTCAATCTCCAGGAATATATTTAAATATAAGATGATACAGAATACTCGTCGCACTCATTTTACTATATATCAGTCACGCTAGCACTTATTATATTACTTTAAGGGACAATAATGTTGGCAATAATAAAGTTTTGGCAGCTTCTTTGAATATAAAATTGAATAATCTTCTCTATCATCATGGTTTTCTCGTGTGGTTATGTGACAATTTGAGTAATATATCACAACAAACACGAGTGTGGAAGAAAAGTAGCCAGTAACATGATTCACACCAACCATTGAGACTATTGTTTCTATAAATAGAAAAACAAGTGGAAGGACACCTGCACATTTCTTGCATTGTAAACCCTAATAAAATTAAACAACTATTGATCATGGCCATTGAAGGCACCAGCACAAGAACATGTGACAAATCTTTTTGTGAAGATCATCTGCTACTGAGCCCTAAAGACGTAGGATTATGGGATCTGATAAAGCTTTTGTTCTCCAAAAATATTGGAAACAGGAAGTTTATCGACTGTCCTGAGGGGACAACCGAAGAAAGCTTTTCGCGACGGTTTGTCATCTTCGTATCCATTGTTGCACAAAAGCTTCTTCATTTGGTTTACAACCCATTGAATTGGGTTGGCTCAGCTGTCGAGTTTATGCCCAATTTTATGGATGTCAATGGAGGATTTTTCAAGCTCCTTGGGAATATAGTGACAGGTTTTTTTTTTCTTAATTTTACTTCTTATATTTTGAGGATTTTATTTTGTTTTTTTATTTAAATTACACTTCTTTTATAATCACAAGAAAAAAAAAACTTAAAAGGGCACTTTAACTTGATTAAAATCGTGCCTCAAGAAATTTAAAAGATTTCATATGATTTATGCAATCTTGCATCAAGATTTATAAGATTTTCTTGGTGTGGAGATATTATGATTATATGACAGCTTGCGAGTTTGGTGAATTTCAATTATGTTATATCCAAGTTCATGTAATTGTACAAGAGCTAGTAAGGGTACCACCAATAAATATTATTACCAGTATTAGATTACAATTCTGTATATTAGACGAGTTGATAAATTTAATGGACTACATAATTAGTAATAAAAAGTTAATTTGTTAACTTATCTAATCGTCAAGATTTAGATTTGAAAAATGAAAATTGATATGGCAATTATAATTTTTGTTAAGTTTATTTTTAAAACATAATTTCTTTTAATTGGGTATGAACTTTGAATTTTTAACACCACCTATTTTTTTTTTATTACTGAACATATTGTATTTTTACTATTTTTGTCATTCAAGCATATTAAATATTTGTTTTTTTAGAAATCGTTTGTAAAAACAATTATCATCATTATTCTTTGTTTTTTTTAATATTTTAACCAACAATTTAGAACTTGGTAAATCTTTTAAGTAAAAAGTATACGTTTATTTAAAAATTTGATAACTAGTTTCATATTAAATTTATTTGTTTAGTTAGATAATAAGTATCTTTAATTAAAAATTAAGTATTCATGATTAAGTAGGAAAGAGAGATGAAAAACAAAAGATAGATATTCTAAATGGATTGTGTTTCCCATTATTTTCCTATATTATATATCTAAATATAATATATTAATATAAGAGTAAACTTTCGTTTTGCTCCATATGGTTTGATCGTCTTAACGGTTTGCTCCAATCATTTAAAATCAATCATTTTCCTTCAATAGTTTTCTCATTTTGCTCCCATCCTCCAACTCTATCCAAATTGTTTGTTAATTAAAAAGGTAACTTCAAGTATAAAATTAAGGGTATCATGTTACTAAAATACCCTTTCAGTTAACAAACAATTTGGATGGACTTAGAAGCAGGAAGTAAAATGGGAAAAAATATAGTAAACAATTGGAGGAAAATTGTCGTTTTTAAATGACTGGGGCAAAACCATTAAAACGACCAAACCACATAAAGCGAAACGGAAGTTTACTCTTAATATAATATAATGTAGATAGATATAGATAGATAAATAGATACATATATAGATTTTTGTTATTTTTAGATGTAATGGATCATATAATTGATGTGCCAGATCGGATAATTTACGAATCTAGTTTATTTTTGGTAATTAAAGTTGAGATTTTGGAAATTACTTGGCCAAAGGGGCGGGTTTTGGATGTGTATTGATAATCTTAGGGGCTGTTTGGCAACTTCTGAATGGTTAAGTGCTGAACCAGTAAGAGGTCTGAACCATTAAGTGTTGAACCATTAAGAGTTCTGAACCATTAAGAGGCAGTATAATGTTTAACCGTTTAGATGCAAATGTTTGACCAATTCAGATTAGAGGTCTTAACCATTCAGATTTAGTATAATGCTTAATCATTCAGAGGTAAATGTCTGAACCATTCAGACATGTGCTCGCAAAACAAACAATTTGAACCATTAAGTGATGAACCAGTAAGAAGTTTGAACCATTAAGAGCCCCATTAAGAGGTAAACAAACATCCCCTTAGTTCTATATCCGAGTAAAGCATCATATCCTATGCCCAACCCAATACTCATTTGTGTATGTGTTGGGTCCTAACAAAAACAAAAGAAAAGAAAAAGAAAATGTCTACCAGTACATTTCGGGTAATCAGACCACGTACGTATCATCTATTACTATGTTTGTAAAATTTTAAATCTTATCTCATAACCGGTCTCACACCGATGTACCCATCCCGAATTTCCGGGTTTATCCGTTTTGTTAGGGTCTTCAATCTCACTAATATTTTAAACGGTTTAATCAAATAAAAAATAGAAATATATTATTTTCATTAACGCGTCATAACCCTCAACTTTTAAGAGCTTGATATCAACCTACGCATGCAATGTAGGAAATATGGTGCTTCCTAATAAAGAGTCACCCGATTACTTGACGGCGATAGGGCTATGGGACATACGAAGGGATCTTGACAATAGAATTAAGCATGAAGATCCCAGGTACACAAGCGCACTTGCTATTATGGCTGCTAAATCTGCCTATGAAAATGAGGCGTATATCAAAGAAACTGTTGAGAAACATTGGAAGGTTGGTAACTTAACTCGACCAATATCGTTGTCTTCATATTACTATATAAATAACTCCGCATTAGTAAATCCCTTAAATTACTAACATAATTAGTGTTGACCTGATTGTAGATGGAGTTCTTGGAGTTCTTCAACTGTTGGAATGGTACTTACTTTCAAACATCTTAAGCTATATACACAACATACATTTTATAACCATTTCTAGAAAGAGGTTATTAATTGCTATCCAAATAAACCATAAGGCTAGAGGGTGTGGTTTAAAGCCCTAGGTACTTTATTACGCCACGTAAGCGCCACATAAGCAGGGGGCTTTTTCACTAACTTACATGGTGTGAAATAACGCCCATCATAAAACCCCTTTTAACTATATTAAAAAAAAAAGATAAATAAAAAATCTGATTGGTTGATGAAGGTGAGGCACCTTGATATCTTCCTCTCGCGCGCGCTATTCCTTTGGCGGAAGCCAAGGACAGCGTCCCTTTTAACAGAGGCGGGGTGGTTTAGAGTGCCAAAGGGCGCTAAACTTCATGAGGTGGTTGTTGGGGGGGGGGGGGGGGGGGGGGGAGCCACACATTACTTTCCATCACTCACCACAATGGTCCCCTCAATGGTAACTTTCAAAGATTTTCACGCGTGGTCACCACCACGAGTGATGGAATTCATTGGCGGCGGTGTTCCACTCGTGGTCACCCAACCACCACATTCCATCATGTAGCGCCCCTACCCCTAAAAGTTATAACGTTAAGAAAAAGTATCTTACACAATATATATATTATTAAAAGTGCACACTAAAAACAAACGAAGGAAAACCATGTTTACTGAATTAAACTTATCAAGATCAATTAAATTTATTTCAGATTATGAAGAGGATTACACAACACAAGCGTTCATGTGGAGTGATAAGACTGGGGATTCCGAGCTCATAGGTGTTTCCTTCAGAGGCACATCACCTTTCAATGCTAAAGATTGGTCTTCTGATGTTGATCTATCTTGGTACAAGCTCCCTGGTATAGGCAAGGTCCATGCCGGATTCTTGAAAGCCCTAGGATTACAGAAGAGCCAAGGATGGCCGAATGACATTCAGTCAGAGTACAATCAAAAACCCTACGCGTACTACCAGATCAGAAAAAAACTAAAAGAACATCTTAACAACAATCCAAATGCTAAATTCTTGATAACCGGGCATAGCTTAGGAGCGGCATTATCTATAGTTTTTCCAGCCGTTTTGGCATACCATAATGAGAGTGATTTGCTATCGAAACTCGAAGGAGTGTACACATTTGGACAACCTAGGGTTGGAGATCATGAATTTGGTGAATACATGAAAAAGGTGTTGGTAGATCATGGTTTGAGGTACCATAGGTTTGTTTATTGCAATGATTTAGTGCCTAGAGTGCCCTTTGATAATTCTGATCTTTACTTCAAGCATTTTGGTGGGTGTCATTATTACAATAGCTTCTACAAGGGTCAGGTAAATAATCTCTTCTGTATCCTAATGCAAATTAAACACCTTTTGTGACCAAATGTGTTGTTTAAGCTAGTCCCTAATAGTTTTTACATGTTGTAGATGCTCCCTGAAGAACCGAATAAGAACTACTTTTCAATATTGGCTATAATACCCATGTTTGCAAATGCCTTTTGGGAGTTCTTAAGGAGTTTTATTATCTACTATCAAAATGGGCCAGAATACTCTGAAACCTTTACTTGCAGAGGTTGGAGAGCGATCGGACTATTGATTGCGGGAATACCAGCTCACGGTCCGCAAGATTACGTTAACCTTACTAGATTGGGTTCACCTGAACTCTTCATCACTTCATCTGTGGATCAATCAACCAACAGTGTCAATTAAGTCGTGCTAGTAACTTGTGTATTTTTTAATAATTAATGTGCTCAGAAGTGTTGCTTGTATTCCTTTAAATAAAATTAGTTTGGTTCGCTCATGCATTCATTATGAAAGTGGTTTCAACCAGTGTTTTAAAAACCGGTAAATACCGGCCGGTTATACCGGTATTACCGTTTCCAAATGTAAATCTGATACGAAACACCCCGGTAAATAAGTGAAACGGCATAAGGTTTGTATCTATGGTTCTAGGTTGTTTATGATATTTGCATATTTTTACCATGTACTCTGTTACTCTTCTGATGTTGATAGCATTCCTTATGTACCATGTTCTTTTATTTGTCTGTTGTGTGTTTTAGAGTTGAGGGTATCTCTGGAAACAACATCTCTATTCCCTAGGGGTAGAGCCGTAGAGGTAAGGTTTGCCTACATCTCATCATCCCTATGCCCTACCAATAGCTACGCTATTTATGGGATTTACTAGGTATACATACTTGGTGTCTTAGTGAAGTTGACATAAACTCATAATCATAAATTTAATTTTCAGGATACTCATGTATCTAAACTAATGGGTCTGATTTAGTTTTGTTGGGCCATAGTTGGGTTTATGTGGACTTTTGGTGTGTGTGGTTTTTTTCTTTTATTTATTTTGCCATGCGGTATGTCCTAGGGATGGGCTGGGGTAGCTAAGGTCTTTCTTGTAATCGTTTATTTTTTTCATGTATTTTTCTTTATCTAAAAACAAACTCAGGAACTTTTGTATCCCTAGTGGTAACCAAAGATTTCTAAATTCAGGAATTGTATGCGTACATTTGTGACACATATATTGTGAATGAATGAAGATCATTCATGGCTACATATTCATACAAGTTAGCGTAGAAAATACAAATGGTTTGGTTAACCAGTTGAATACCATGTCTAATTTTAATTTCTGAAGAAAAAGAAATAAACTACAACTTGACAATAATTTCGGAATTTGCATAAGGGTGAAGGGAGTGGTTAAACAGGTTAAAGTGGCAAACTTTAAAATGGACCAATCAGAGAGTGCCACGTCAGAGAGGGTAAAAAGTTTAAACTTTGCTGAAAAGTGTTGGCAATGGTTTAGACACTTGAAAGTAGCAAAATTTTTTTTTGTTTTTTTTAAATTATATGTTAAATAAAAACAAACAAAACATTAAATTAATAAAAAAAACAATTACATTAAAATGAAACTTAAAAAAAAAAAAACATAAAATTCATAAAAATTACACGACACTAAAACAACGCAACGACTAAAAAAATTAAAAATCACACGGCCATCCATACTTTTCGGCTATCTCGCGTTTTCGTGCGAGCGTGATCTCCAACATTGCTGGGGGAACATTGTCGTGAGGCCGGTTGTACGTCTTCAAGTCCTTGTCGAATTTAGCCTGGCGCATATTTTCGTCTTGCTTCTCGGCCAACGCCAAATATTTTTCCTCTCGCACCCTTTTGATATCCATCAACTCTTTTTTCATCGCCCTATATTCTTCAAATTTAGTGGTTATGTCTCTTGGATCGTCGCTTGAAGAAGGGGCGGCTTTGGTTTTTTTATCCCTCCTCTTTTGTCTTCGTGGCGAGGGATCCACGTTCATGTCGGGGATAGTTTGATGGCCACTCGTGAACTCGGCATTCGGTGTATCCGGATGGTAATTACCCGAGTCCGACGACTTTCTTTTTGAACTCGAGCCCGAGGTTTCGTCTTCACCCAACAACGGAACTGGACTATATTTTTCTTGACTTCGGACGACCTCCCACGCCGCCATATGAGCAAACTGATGATGTTCTTTTTCATAGAAATCCTTAAACGCTTGCTTCAAGACCCAAGAATCGTCGGATCCGCTTGGACGTAAACGGTCCTAAAATAATAAATTTGGGTAAAAAAATAAGTATTTTTTTTGGGTAAAAATTAAACGTATGAATATTAAATAGTTTACCGCTTGCTGATAAAACCCGTTGAATGTTTTCAACTTTCCGTGCATGGTAATCATCTTGGAGCGGACCTGATGATGGGTTCGGCTGCTTCCTCCTATCGTGTTGTTGAAGTGCTTAAGAACTTTGCCCCAAAAACTATTCTTCTTTTGTTGGTTGCCTTTTCTTTTGTCTAAGGTGCAATGAACCCAAGCCTTGGCCAATGCCTCCTCTTGTATAGGAGTCCAATTTTCCCGTTTCGCTTTACCACTCTTCCCTCTCGGCTCGTTTGCGGGTTCTTCTTGATGGTGGCCTTCGTCTTCGTCATCATATTGCTCTTGAGTTTCCGCCACAAATTCTTCGTCGTCTTCATCTTCCACATCTTCGTCCCTCGGCAGTTGTGAGGATGGGGTTTGAAAACCAAACGGGTCAAAAGTGTTTGGGTCGTCTAGGGAATCATAAATATTTGGAGCAACCGTGGTCGGACCCTGTGGAAAATAGTTATGCGGCGAAAAATTTGGATGGGGTTGGGTGTTGAACCCGTAAGTCGGTTGCATGCCTTGGCTATAAAAAAATGGAGGTTGGCTATGTGTGGCGAAGCCTAGTTGCGGATGCGGCGGAGTTGAACCACTCGAGCCGCCCCGTTGAGTTGGCACACTCGTCCTCGAGCCAACCCGTTTAGTTGTCTTGCCATCGCGTTTACTTGAGCCTTCCATTTGCAAATATTGGGTCAAAAAACTTGGGTGAAAGTTTGGAAAAGATTGCAGAGAATGTGGTTGAAAGTTTGGAGAAGATGGGTTGTAAAAATGTTGATTTATAAATAAAAGAGTTAAATGCTTGGTTGGTCCCTGTGGTTTTCAAAAATTGCAGACTTGGTCCCAATGGTTTATTAATTACACGCGTGGTCCCTGTGGTTTTCAAAAATGCACTCGGTTGGTCCCTAACCCTAACATCAGTTAGATTTCTCAGTTAAGTTGCTGTTAAATGACCAAATTGCCCTCAACAATTAAATAATTAAAAGTATAAACATAAGAGAGGCCCTCCCAATTATCTTCTTCTTCACCTCTAACACCAGTAACCACCATATCCTTTGAATCTATCTGCACATATCCTTTATACCCATAAACATTCAAATCAGAATCCGTAACATCCACAACCAAATCATCTATCTTTACTCCTCAAGAATCTTTATATCATCAAAGCACCAAAACCCCTTTACATATCACAGATAAAAACTTATGATTTATGTCAAAAACAGAACTTACGGATTGAGAAAATCGGAAACAACAATGAATAAAGATTAACATAATCCTTCAATTGAGAGTCTTGAACCGAACCCCTAGTGAAAATCACAACAATTCCTTTGAAATTCGAAGTGGGTTCCGTGTGTTCTTCGTTTCGGAACCAGTAAACGGTTCCCCCGGAGTCGCTGCTGCTCAACATGACTTTATCTCTTGATTGAATCGAACAAGATGGTTAATAATAACTATAATAATTGGGTTATAGTGAGTATGAAGTGAAAGGGGGTTAATCTAATTGAGTTCTCTTGGTGGTGGATGGTTTGGATGGGGTTGTGGTGGGGTCCGGCGAACAGACGGCGGTGATGCGGCAATGTGATCGGTTGGTGGAGATGTGTTTTGGGTTTAAGTTTTGTAACCAACAGAGAAAAGACGAAGACCGTATTGGTTCGTGGTGCTGGTTTCAGGTGGTGGTTCACAGTGGTGAACGTTGGTGTTTGGAGGTGGTGGTGGTTGTGGTGGCCCAAAGATGATGGCTGAAGATGGTTGTTGGTGTTTTAATGAGAGAGAGAGGGGGGTGAAGAAGAAGATGATGGCATCTCCTTTTGTTTCTTATTTTCATTTTTATTTTTTTTTAACATTTGAGGATATGGTGGTTACTGGTGTTAGAGGTGAAGAAGAAGATGATTGGGAGGGCCTCTCTTATGTTTATACTTTTAATTATTTAATTGTTGAGGGCAATTTGGTCATTTAACATCAACTTAACTGAGAAATCTAACTGATGTTAGGGTTAGGGACCAACCGAGTGCATTTTTGAAAACCACAGGGACCACGCGTGTAATTAATAAACCATTGGGACCAAGTCTGCAATTTTTGAAAACCACAGGGACCAACCAAGCATTTAACTCTAAATAAAAAGTCTAATTTTTTTTTTATTAATAAACGGCAATAATGCCGTTACACACACACACCCCAATGTATGTTTGTCCTCTTCCTCCTTTGTCGTTCTCCTTTGTCGATCGGTGATACCCAACCGCACTTGAAGTTTGCCGAGCGGTTTATAAGGGGTGGCGGCGGTGTTACCTCTCGGCTTTCTCCTTTGCCGAGTGGTTTGCCGTGCCACTCCCTTCACCCTAAAGTGATATCTAGTGTTATAAAATACATTTTGGCCCATGATTAAACTACAGTATTCTCTAATATAATGTATTATAAAACTTAAAAAAAAATACTTTTTATAAATAACTTGGTTTAATTTTTTTCTTTTCTTAAAAGCAATATTGTAAGGTCTAGGACGCGTAGTAACCTCTACAAGTTAGTTTGTCGAGACGATTTTTTTTCAACTCCGCCAAATTACTCGAAATCGATCAAACACGGCCAAAGTCAGTCAAAATCAGATCTACACAACTACAAAATGAAGTATTAGACGGTGTTGAAGTTTTATTTTAGACGGGGTTAAAGCAATAACACCATCTTAAAATCAATATCCATATAACCATTGTGCTGTTTTGATTAAGATATTCAAGAAAATTAAAAAAAAACCTGTCTAATGCTTAAACACCGTCTTATACGGTGTTGTCTTGAACACCGTCTTATAAACAAGAAATATCAACATTAGGGGCGACACTTTTAGCGACGACATGTAAAAAGTCGTCGCTAAAAGTCTGATCCGTGTTTTGGCAACTTAGATAATTTTCTTTAACTGCCGATGAAGTCCAGCTCAGTTGGATGGAGGTGTGAGGGTTTTACCCACAGGTCACGGGTTCAATCCCGTCCTAGTGGTGTTTTCCCGCACGGGGGAGTTCGATCTTCGCGGGAGGAACCAATTAAATGCGGGCCGTGTGGGATTCGAACTTGGGGCATGCGGCTTGCAGCCCTTGGGGATTACCACTGAACGAAACCTTAAAAAAAAGATAATTTTGTTTAATAAATAATTAAAAATACAAAAAAACGTTATTCGCATATAGAGAGGAATGAATGATGGCCTTGACAGGTTATAGTGTGTTGGTCACTTTGGCCTTTCACTTTGTTGTGTTAGGCTCGAATGACTTCATAATGTTTGTTCTGTCGTTATGCGCCTAGTTTATTCATGTGTACGAAGTGATCGTTTTAACAGGTTATTGTGTTTTGACGACCCGGCTGTGTTCAGCCTTGGGGGTCTACAATGTTTGTTTTACCATGTTTACGATGTTTTCGTGTGTATGTGGGCACGGAGTAGCAACTGGCTGACAAGCATTGGTTGTGTGTACTTGACCCGGCTGTGCACTTAGTCGTAACGAGCCTTGGAGGTCTACAACTGTCACACACCAACTGATGGCGGAAACATCGGGGCGTGGCACTGAGCGAAACAGATTGTCCAGAAGTTTCCATAACAACTATAATTACCAATTAATTAAAGCAACATGTCCCATACCATGTCATAAAAGAAAACATAATTATTACAGACAAAATCTAGTCAAATTGTTCTGCTTCGACCACTCAGATTTCAAATACACACAATTGTTTATTTGTTTCTAGACTCTGCCTAGCCTCGATTTCATCACACAGCAAACAAGGCATCCTAGCAACTTAAGCACCTGCCACATACGTTAAAATAAAAGTCAATACACATAGTGTAAAGGTGAGCATACAAGTTTGATAATAGCATATAGAGTTCGAAATTGTTACGCTTAACCAGCACGTACACAATGTGAAATGAGGCATGTTAGTTATCGACATGAACCTATCGATACCAATGATTGCGGGTTGACTGCCCAAGGCAGTTCGTAATACACACTCACCACTTTGAGCCATGTAACAAGTTATCCTTAACAACCCCTGAGTGAACAGGTGTTGGGTCCAAACAAATAGTACAATCGTTGATAAGGCAGGTAAACAACATTCCATGTGTAAACATAACAAACAAGCATTCATTTAGTCACGTATAACATGCGGTAAAGGTTAGCGTTAAAGTATTGCGTAGTGTGTTCGATGTGATTTAGTATAGGTAACGTATGTAACACCCAAAAGTGCGTAAAGCAAAAAGGGATCGAGTATACTCACAGCGATTGAATTAATGGATTGAAGGGAGCGCTTAGAGCGGATAATAGCCTGAACAATTATTGATAACATAAGCGAATAGTCGGCGCGTAAAAAGGAGCAAAGTGACAGTGGGTCGAACCGCAATCCGGTAGGATGGCAGTCCGATCGGATGGCCGGTCGTTCGGGTGACCGTTCGAGTGGATTGCTACCTCGTTTGGGATGGATGTGTTTGTGTATGATGGTTTGACTTTTGAAGTTTTCGTTGTAGCATTTTGAAAACTTAGAAGTATTTCTACCTTTCAGGTCGGTCGATCGAACGACCGTTCGATCGGACGACAATCCAATTGGTTGGACACTTTAGTGAGAACAAGTGCACAGCAGTTTGTCACTCGATCGGATAGTAGTCCGATCGGGTGGCAACTCTTGTGCATCGAATCATGTTGAAAATTGATTAAGTGTTGAAGTCAGAACGTTACATAGCCGAGTGACAATCCGATCGGTTGGTAAGCCGTTCGGACAGTGGTTCGTTCAACGTTCCCAACTTCAGATGTTTGAAATAAATGTTAAGTGTGGGGCCAAGGTGTAAGCCGATCGGGTGGCAATCCGATCGGAAAGTAGTCCGATCGGGAGACACTCCAACCTGGTCGACCCGATCGTCTTCTTCCTTGGTCATTTTGATAGTTGTCATTTTATCTAGGTGATTTGATAACGTATTAGACAACAGAAACCTCATCATGACTTAGTAACCTGATCGGACAGGAATCACCCAAATCTGACCAGTTAACTGTTAGAGACGGTGTTCCATGTTTAACCCGAAATCGGTAATCTCGTGGATAGAATCCAGATCTCGAACCAACACATCAACAAGAAAGAGTAGAAGGTTAGAACAAGCTCCGATTCTATCGGTTTTGTGTGCATTGAGTGTAAAAGAGTTGAAAGAAAGCTGGAAAACCATCTTTCAATCCATTTTCACATGAATATGTTTAGATCTACGAAAGATCTTTGTTTATTTGTGTGGAAATCGTTCAGATCTAAGTTGTTCTTGGTGGATTGAAGCCAAAACATGAAGTTCATAAGAACACCATGATGACATCATCCTAGAACACCTCAAATCTAGTGATTTCACGGTTAAAAGTTAAGATTTAAAAGATAGAAAGGTGTA
>JARYGA010057355.1:0-36791 GCA_030545235.1 Helianthus tuberosus
AAGATGTATTTTAGTGAATCACTCGAGAGCGGCGTGGAACTTATTCCTACCATAAGCTTGCCAAGCAATCAATCCTCCTCCTTTTTAACTATACACCTTTGAAAATATCAAGAGGACTTTTGGGTGAAGGGTTAGGCTTGGGTTAGTGGTTAGTAAAAGGGCGAAAGGCGTAAAAAGCGTCGGTTTCGTAAGATTTTTTATTTTTTTTGTAACCTTTTATTTTGATGAAGCACTTCTTCAAACAAAGTTAATTTTGATAAACTTGTTTGTTTATTTCTTTTTTTTTTTTGCTTCATCATTATTATTATTATTTTTATTTTTTTTGAGGAAGTCATAAGAAAAACCGAGCTTGTTACTAAAACAAATGGTTAAAAATAAAAAAAGGGTTTTGGTGGGTAAAAGGGTGTTTGTTTTGGGTTAAGAAATGAAAAGGTTTAGGCTCAAAGGGGTAACTAGGGGGATTTTGGGTAGGTGGTAAAAAAAAGAAAAATAATGGTGTAGAAATAAAAATGATTAGTCCTAATGCCTCCATCATTTACTTACTCGGGTTTAAGTTGGTAAGGACCGGGAATGTATCGTCGTGGCAAGTTCTTGAGTCGTAAGAACCAAACGGCTATTCACACAAGAAACGAAAAATGAGCATTTAGTTTAAAGATATGTATTTGTATGCTCAATAAAGGCTCAAAACTCACTTTTTGTGGGAATGAGTTTTTATGTGATCAAGTATATATAATCAAATTCTAACTAAACTTGTCATGCCGTTTCATAATTTTCTTATGTTGGTTCTTTTTATCACGACGCTATCGGTTGTAAATTTGTAAAAATATAACCTTTTTAGAACTTGAAATTCCCAAATTAAACCTAGACAAGTAAAAAATGAATTTTTTTTTTTTGAAAAAATTTGGGGTGATTAGCGGTTTCAATAGAGATTTGTGTAAGGCTTGTAATTAGGACTTGCAAGATTCAAGGTTTTAGTATCCCCCCCACACTTAAATTACACATTGTCCTCAATGTGTCCCAAAAATAAGTTTTTAGGTTGATTAAATGTGTAAAAAGGTGTGAAAAAGCAAAAATTTATGTTACTGGGCGTCTAGACACGACCCCGTGGTGTCCGGGCACGGCCCCGTGTTCAGATCAACAGTAACAGAAATTAGTAAAAGAAACAGAAGCCTGGGCACGGGGGCGTGTTCAGCGAGCACGTCCCGTGTCCAGTTACCTGAACTGGGCATTTTCTGCAGATGGTTGGGCACGGGGCGTGTTGGGCGAGCACGGCCCCGTGCTGAACTTGCTGTAGTGAAGAAAAATTGTCGGGTGGCCCTGTTTTTGTGCATGGGGTGCTGGTTCAAGTTTCCCTTGGTATCCTTCACCATCCCGAGTGTGTTTTTCCCATTACAACATTATCCAAACACCAAACTAATTAAAACCATCATTCCATTAAATAGAGAAAATTACATAATATTCCTAATAAGTTAAAATTATAGATAGATAGGTCAAAAGAAACACAAGAAGTCTAAACCAAGAAGTTCTAGCCTAATGTTTATTCTATTAGCAAAATTTCCAAAAAGATAATTCTCTTGGTTGGATGCGGCTCGAAGAACTTCTTCCTCCGGACATGGGTCCCTCCACCGGGACTTCTTGTTGATCTTCAAGAGGAGGCTCCGCTGGAATGTCATCCCATCCGGTAGGATTGTCGACTCCAAGTGCTAGGTTCCAATCCTCTTGAGGGAGGATTGGTTCCATGGGAGGTGTCACAAGAATGTTCACCCTCTGGTGCAAGAGGTTGATTTCTTGAAAACTGCTTTCCAACCCCACCGTAAGATAATTTATACGGTCTATGAGGACCTCCTCTACTGATGTCATCTCATCAAGAGCCTCACGCAATGCCATTACGTAGCGTACGAGAGTTGTTTCAATTGAAGACCTTATTTCCCTTCGACTGTCTCTGGAGTGCGCAGAAGAGGTTCCACTGTTTTGGCTTGACATTCTACCAAAATAAATGGAAAAGAGTTCATTTTAATGAAACAGTAACCTAGGACACGACCCCGTGCTCAATGAGCACGGCCCCGTGTTCACCTTTTTGCAGATTTTTTGGAACAAGGAATCTCGGTGTTTTAAATTATTTTTCCAACTTTTAAAGCATTTTTGAGCAGAAATAACTAAAACAATGTTGCAAAACCTATTTTTAACAAGATTCCTTGAACAAAAACCTAATAAACATCACAATAAAGCTTTGGAGCATGGTGATCTCAAGCTCTAATGGAGGTGTTGAGGTAAAAGAAACGGAGAAGAAGGTAATGGACAAAAGAGGAAGGATAAGATGGTTGTTGAGAACCTTCTTTTAGAAAATACCTAGGATGGTATGTGTGAAGATCCCACCAAATCTCTGTCCCTGGAATGGTCCAAATGTGCTGGATTCTTGGCTGCATTTATAGAAAAAGACAGCATGCTACACACGGCCCCGTGTTGGCTGGACATGGCCCCGTGTGCAGACAGGATCCTGACACATTTTTTCCGTATTCTAACAAAAAGTCAGAAAGGAATCTTTTGGTGGACACGGGGGTGTGCTGACCTGGACACGACCCCGTGTCTAGAGGTTGTTTATGAAGTTTCGTCTATTTCTAAGGAACTTATCCGGATCGGGCGGTTCCTTATTGGATGGAACAACCCCAAAGTGCCTAAGATACCTTAATTGCTCTAGATTAAGATGAGAACGCAAGAGGTTGTCGGTGAGGGTGATTCCTATGCTAAATGTAGGTGGACAAGTCCAACCCTTTCCCGGGATCTCATTAAAGCAGGTGTATGCCAAATCGCTCAGGTCTGTGTATGCACCGAACGAAGTCGATGGAGAGTCCTTCACGGCACAATCGACACAGGGACAACTATCGCCCAAGTCTTTGCTAGAGTTAAAGGTAATATCGAGAACAACAAAGTTGTTTTTATTCGAATGCGATCCCAACAATTCTTCTTGGGTATCGTCTTGAGATGAATTATTGAAATAGTTCATCAAGAAGCATTTCTCCTAGAAGGTCCGGTTGAGAGCATTCGAGGGAGAGATAGGGATTATTTTTACTTTCGCCCCTCTTAAGGCTACAGGAAAACAATGGGTCTATATAATGGGGCTTATAATTTAGAAAAAAAACATTCTAAATCTTTATGAGGGCCACCACATATTTAACACCACGTACCATAAGAGTGCCGAAAGTAAAAAATATCAGTATCACTCATGTTTGTGTCAGAGATTACCAACCGTCGGGATCTTACGCTTCTGTTTTCAATAACTAAAACTTGGGCACGGGGCGTGTTGAGTGGGCACGGCCCCGTGTTCAGCTTACTGTCTGACTTAAAACAGGATTGCCAGTTCCAAAGATTGGGCACGGGGCGTGTTCATCGGGCACGGCCCGTGCTGAGTTCTGCTGAAGCTGAAAAATCTAAGAAAATCCTAAAAAAATAGAAAAATTAGAAAAAAACGATTAGGCCGTTGGTTCCTAACTTTCTTAAAATCCTTGTGTCCCCGACAACGGTGCCAAAAACTTGATGTGTGCGTGAGTGTAGTAGATTTTTATATATATTTTAAGCCCTTTTTACACGTTTCTCAAGTTTTAAATTTATAAAACACGATATTTTACTAACACCAAACACACATATGGGCAAGTGCACCCATCGTGAGCATAGTATAGTGTTGGTAAGATACCGAGGTCGTTCAAGGACACAAGAGCTTTTAATACCGGTTTATCCTCAACGTCTAATCAAATCAAAAGTTTAGAAAAATGTTTTAAACAAGAAAATAAAAACTAAAAATGCTGAAAAATAAAAATAAAAGTAAAAATAGATAGACAAGATGAATCACTTGGATCCGACTCGTGTTTAGTGTAACCTTTGATTATTTCCGCACTTTTGCACTTTTTAAGAGATTATCCTAGTTATTGTAGTAGGCCCCTCTTTTGAAGGTGACGTTACCCTCAACCCAGTAGTTTGAGTCAGCAAGGATACAATCCTAAAGGGTTGGATTATTGAAAGATAATTAATTAAGTTATTAATGCATAATGTGGTAGGCCCCTCTTTTGAAGGTGACGTTACCCTCGGCTAAGTAGTCTGAGTCAGCAGGGATACAGTCCTAAGTAGCCGGGTTAAAGTTTTAATAGTAGCTTACATATGAGGGGATCAAAGAGTTTGGACCCCTGCCATCCAATACCGGTGGGTATTGAAGGAGGTCCTACTAAATTTGACCCAGGTCCTTGCAGGATCTATACAGTGAACAAGGAAAGACTCTTACCAAACCATTCCCTTAACCCCCGACCTGGTAGCCAACATATCTCCATATAGACCGTGGAGATATGAATGGTGAAAATCTTTTATTTTATATAGACAGTAAAATAATGCCAAGACACCACGGACAAATGATAAGGAAGATTCACCTTCAACATAAGAAACTAGTTATTAAAGTCATTAATACATAACCAAATAAAAAGTGCGAAAAGATTAAAAATAAAAAGTATTACACTAGACACTTGTCTTCACCAAGTGATGTAAGAGACCTATGCAAACATGGCCTTTGATTATCAAGAACTCTTATGATCAATCTTGGATCCCGAGACTACTACACATACTCTATGATGGATGGTGGTGGATGTGGGTTGTGATGGTGGTGGAGGGTGGGTGTAGTGTGAGAGAGGTGGTTTGCCAAGGGATGGTTTGCAAATGAGCCAAGCACCCCTATTTATAGCCTGAACAGAAGCTCGGACATGGCCCCGTGTCCATCCTCCTTCTCTTTCTTCATTAATTGCAGTTTGTGTGCATTAGTTGACCACGCCCCCGTGTCTGCTGGGCACGACCCTTGTGCAGAAGCGTATCTGTACTATCAAGATTTCCCCAGATTCTGCGAATCTTAGACTTGACCACGGCCCCATGTCCGGTGGGCATGCCCCCGTGGTGGGTGATAGAAGCTTCTACAGCTTTGTCTTTTCTGCAGACACTTGGGCACGCCCCCGTGCTCATTGAGCACGGGGCGTGTTCAGCCTTCTGTTCTTTTGTTTTTGCTTGGGAAGATGCTGTCGGCGGGGTCGGGCATGCCACGTTTGTTCCTTTTCTTGTATTTATGTTAGATTTTGCTGCCTTTTTGCTTCTTTTGTTCATTTGAGCTCATTTAATCCTGAAAATACAAAAGGAAGACAAAAACACACTTTTTCCAACATTAGTACTAAAAAAGGGTTAGTTTTATGCCACATTTGATGTAATTTATATGTTGCATTTTGCACACATCACCTTCCTTCTACGTTCATCAGCTTTCACCAAACGTATAACATTAATCAAGCTATAAGGTAGCGAGAATGCTTCACCTATAAGGACAAACTCTTGTTGAGGATCAACATCCATGTGTTCCTCTTCATTCACCTCTGCATTTTCCATTTCAACATGATCACCTTCAGCTTCATGTTGAACTTGTTGGCTTGAGGACCCAAGTATCTCTTCACTATCAACCACCAACCCCTTCTTCTTCTTCTGTGTAGCATCTTTCGCTAACTCTTTCTCCCTAGCGACTCTTCTTTCCTCTACTCTTTGAATCTCCAACTCATTATACACAGCTTGGACATTGATTCCAAGCTTGTGTTCTATCACATCATATAACATGTTCAACTGCTCATCTTTCACAACCTTGTCTGCCCTCAGAGCTTCAATTTCTTGCCTTAGAACTTTGTTTTCATTTGAGGACGACTCATGCAGCTCTCCTATCATCTGATGCAGCATCTTATTCACTTCAGTCATGTTCTCATGCTTAGCATTCACTTCTGCAAGCTTTGTAGTGAGTTCATCAATGACTTTAGCTTGTCCTCCAAGATCACCTGTTAGGTCATCAATTATTTTAGCATGATCATTCACTACAAACTTTAACTCATCATTCTCAGCCAATGCTTTCTTAAGCTTCTTTTTCAAATCATCGCGTTCAGCTTCTACTTTGGCCTTTTCTTTCTCCAGAATGCTTACTTTCTTTGTTAGAACACTGATCTTCCCAGTAATGAACACACCAAAATCACCATCTGGAAGATCAAATGGAAAATTACCTTGAACCTCCAGAAAATCATCAAATAAACCAGGAGAAGTAACTTTCTTTGGTTGTGACGTTTCTGGATCATCTTGAATGTGTATAGTTGGATTCTCTGGTTGAGGTGGTGGAGTAGATTCTCTTTCTCCAATGAATTGAACCTCATCATCATCCTTTCCATCTTTCTTTTCAACTCTAACATATTCCGGACTTTCAGGCTTTTTCTTTTCAGCTTCTAGACACTCTGTCGTTTGAACTTCAGGTGCTTTAACACTTTCAACTTCAACTTCTGGAATAACTTGAGCTTGAACCTCTGGAGCTTGAATACTTTCAACTTCTAGAGCTTTACCACTCTGATTCTCAAGCATTGTAGCTGCTCCCTTTCTAGCTCTTACATTCCTTGGAATAACACCTGTAGGCTTGGCTTTACGCTTCCTGAGTTTCTTCTTTTCTTCAGGTGTTGGAATGTACGTCGAATCCTCTTCATCAGAATCTTTCTTTTTCTTTTGAGGCTTTACTTTCAATCTTATCTTTCCAACGCCAATCTTTGAAGTATCAATCTCAGGTTCAGTATCACTTTCTGTTGCACTGGAGTCTGTGCGAACAACTCCTTCAGCTTCCTTTTCCTTGACACTTTCAGCTTCAACGTTCTTTGCAGAAGTTTCAGCTACTTTTTCAACACTTTGAACCTTTGCAGCAGCTTTAGCAGCTTCAGCTTCTTCATTCTTCTTTAAGAAATCTTCTAGTGTCTCTTTCATCAGATCAACGCCTTCTTGAATTACATCTGCTGGAGGAATCACTGTCTCATCAACAAGTCTTGGTGGAGACTTCTTCTTTGCTGGCTCTGCAAAACAAACATCAATACTTATTAGAAAGATATAAAAAAGAATAACGATTCAAATTACACGACGAATGGAATTTTATCAGGCCAAACACTAAAAAAATATTTTAATGATTACATAAAATTTTGGATGTCCGGATATATTCAAAACGTAAGATATGCGCGAAAATGCAAACTTATGCACTTTTTGACGCTTTTAGTCCCTGTTGATCAAATAAGTTTATTTTTGCGCACCAAACACCTCTAAGCCTATTTCTAGGATATGTAAAGGATATTTAGGGCATGATAAACTTATGATCATATTCTGGAAGGTTCGATACCATACGAATCGGCAGACTTTTGCAGTTTGACGCAATTAGTCCCTCTAATGCGCAAACTTGAGTATATCATCGATTAATAGCATCGAAGCCTTATCTAATCCATATTAGGAATTCTTGAAAGTATTATTAAACAACACGATGCTTCGAGTTCGAAGAAAGGTCATTCAGAGGTATAATTAAACATATTGACGCTTTTAACCCCTCGTCGCGCAAACTTTCAATTAATTATGCAAACGGCTACACTCGTTCAACAAGTGGCTCATTTGTGAATATAAATACCGTAAAAGGTTATTCAGAGACTTATTTTAAGCATGATAACACTTCCAGTCCTTTCATAATCAAAGTTTTCGACTTTTCGAAAAATTTGTCCCTTAAATTCAACGTTTGACTTTATTAGGGTTTATTACACGTGTCAATACATCATTGGACGTGATTTTACGAGGTGTTACATAAAATGACATGGATCGGATGGCCCTCCGATCGGATGGTCATTCAATCGGATTTCCATTCGATCCATGTAACCAATGAAGAACAGTTTGAATCTCGAACAATCACATATCAAAATTTTGAAGTTTTAACAAAATTGAACACATTTTCACGTAGAAAATTGGCCGACTAACAAAACCCTATGTTCAATTTTCTCCAAAACCTAACAGATTGGGTTTAATTTCAGTTTTAGTGTATCGACTGTCGACACCCTTAATCTATTCTAGAATCAAATCCATGATTTGATCAAATTGGCTCGGTGAGTCTTTAGATCTAAGGCTGATGAACATAACCCTATGTTCAGAATCTAACAAAACTTCCTAAACAAGCCTAGGTCTAAGAAAACTCATCAACAGCCACCGACACTTATAAAATCATCAAAAACTTGAAATTTTGCGGTTAAAATTAGAAAACTTACCTTTCCCATAGTGAAGGTTGAGTGTGCCAACAATCCTATGTAACTTGGAAAGCAAGAAAGTGAAATCAGATTCAAGAACAATTGAGAGTGTTTGAGTGTGGGTCGGAAGGTCGTTCGATCGAAAAAGTTTGACTGAAGACCTTGACCCCCTATTTATAGGCATGATCACCAATCGGATGGCCATTCGATCGGATGGCCATCCGATCGGATGGCCATCCGATCGGATGGCCATCCGATCGGATTGCCATCCGATCCACACTCCACTTTTCAATTTTTCAATTTTTATTTTTCATATTTTTCAAATTTTATCTGGTTTGGTCAGTTTTAGGTATCCACTCAAGTATCTAGGTCCAAATAAATGACCCTAGGCACTCAATTTGCCTACCAAGTCCAAGTCAATGACCTTGGTTGACCCGAAACGAAACAACTGACATTTTGTTCAAAACGTTTTAAAAAATCTTTTCTGAAAATAGTACAAGTGTCAACTTAATGAACTTGTTTTGACTTTGAAATTCTCAAACTTTCAAGATTAGCTCCCAACCCAGTTGTCCAGCCCAGAAACTTCCTGCTTTGCTTCTCTTCTTAGATTCTGAAGATTAGCTTTCCACTTTGGTTTGTCTAAGAAACTAAAGCAGAAAATAAAATCTTTTTGGGATTTTAAGAAAGTTTATGTTAAAACACACTGAAAATCTTTTTGGGTTTTAAACTAAACTGAAATGAAATGCAGTAAAGTAAAGTAATCAGTAAACTATTTACAAACATATTTTTGGTGAGCGTGTTAGAGGATCATATCAGCTGCCAACAAGTTACAAGTACCGTTGAGCTTGAATTCACACTAAGTATTAAACAGTTCACTTAGATTGCCGATATACTGATCCTTTTAAATTTTCACACAAGCTTCAACTTATTCAGGATACGATTAGATGTTTTAAGAGCTTAACTTATACGCGTGTCCCACCTCAGAATATACTCTCGTATCTAGACTTCTATATTCAGTCTTAAAGGTGAACGTACAATAATGATATCTGTAAAGGGTAGTGCGAGGCCATGAGAGCTCAGGTTAGAACTTCCGTTCAGACAAAGATATGATGGCTTGACTTTCGGTGTGTACCGTTTGGGGATCTTTTCTTCAACAACACTTGATTCACATTTTGCAATGTTTATCATTTTTTATGTTGAGGGGAGGCTTTAAAGATTAAAGCTGTGTAGAGTATTATACGAGGACTAGGTTATTGCTTCAGCAAAATCAGAAGTCCAGGTATAATACCCCAGATATCATTAAGCACATAGACGTAGTATGTCAGAAATAGAAAATATTTCAAACAAGATTTCAGGGGTTACCTATATATCCGAGAGATGTTCCCCACGAAATAAGCAAGTTGTGATTTTTTATGTTTATATCCTGAAAAGTCTACTAAGTGTGTAAAAACCTATTGGCATATCATCAGTGAGACCGTTTGAACACTTCTAAAATTTACATTTCTTTAGCATACCGTAACTGTCTAGCTGATGTACTATCATTTCCCCTTTATACAAAAACTCTTTTTGGTTTTCTAATGTTTTTGGATTTTTTCATTTTTTATTGTTTTTGTATTTTCTGAAAATATATCTATCTCCCCCTAAATACGAAAACAACTAAAAAAATCAACAAACCAAAGCAGTCTCCTTTTCAACATCCTCTGCAATGGTTTTCTCATCAATGCTAAGAATTTCCTTCGCAGCCGACAAAAGCTTCATACCATTCAATTTTAATAGATACTGAAAACGTGATTTATCAAAAGCTTTGGTATGTAAATCTGCCTTTTGTTCATCGGTGTGGATTTTGTCTATTCGTATCAACTTCTTCTCAAAAAAATCTTGGATCAAGTGATGACGAATTTCTATATGTTTAGTTTTAGCGTGATGTACCGGATTTTTTGTTATGTTGATTACAGCCTCATTATCAACAAATATAGGAGAGGTAAGAAATTGCAAACCGTAATCGCACATCTGTTGCTGAATCCACAGGATCTGCGAGCAGCAGCTGCTGGCAGACACGTACTCTGCTTCACATGTCGAAAGAGGAACAAAGGTTTGCTTCTTACACTGCCAAGTGACCAAGCGAGGTCTGAAGAATTGGCATCCTGCAGTTGTTGACTTGCGTTGACTTTGCAGCAACCGAAATCCGAGTCCGAATATCCTTCGAGCTTGAAGTCACCATCTTTGGGATACCACAACCCCAGGCTTAGGGTTCCTTTCAGGTAGCGTAGGATCCTTTTGACGATAGATACGTGCGAGGCTCTAGGACTTGACTGATATCGTGCTGCAAGGCATGTCGGGTACATTATATCAGGTCTGGATGCTGTCAGGTACATCAGCGAACCAATCATTGAGCGATATAGCGTCTCGTCGACCTTCTCTCCGGTGAGATCAGGGTTTATACCATGATTCGTTGCTAATGGGGTGGACATTGGCGCCGTCTCGGACATCCCAAATTTATCCAGAATGTCGTAAACGTACTTCGTTTGATGCATAAAAGTTCCCTCAGGCATCTGATCGACTTACAACCCTAGGAAGAACTTCATCTCACCCATTGAAGACATCTCGAACTTTTGCTTCATCACTTGTTTGAAATCTTTGTAGAGTTCTTCGTTTGTTAACCAAAAAATAATGTCATCAACATATATCTGAACGATCAGCAGACGACCAATGACTTCCTTAGTGAAGAGAGTGGCGTCCACCTTGCCTCGGATAAAGCCGTTGGTAAGCAAGTGTTGAGAGAGCGTCTCGTACCAGGCTCTCGGGGCCTGATGCAAACCATACAGCGCTTTGTCCAGTAGGTAGACCTTGTCTTTGTGAATTGGGTCGGTAAAGCCCGGTGGCTGACCGATATATACCTCCTCTTTCACCTTCCCGTAAAGAAACGCCGACTTGACATCTAGCTGGTATACTTTAAAACCTTTCCATGAAGCGAAAGCAAGGAATATTTTGATGGCCTCAAGTCGAGCAACTGGAGCGTAAACCTCTGTGAAGTCTATTCCGTCTTGCTGACTAAAGCCCTGAACAACGAGTCGAGCTTTGTTTCTGACTATCACTCCTCGGTCGTCTCTCTTGCATTTGAACACCCACTTGATGTTTATCTTTCTGTGTCCGTCAGGTAGATCCACAAGCTTCCATACACCAAGTTTCTTGAATTGACCCAGCTCCCCCTGCATTGCATTGACCCACGATTCTTCCGTTAGTGCTTTTTGTATGTTCGCGGTTCAATCTGCGAAATAAAGCAACTGAGTGAGAATTCAGTTTGTAATGGAGCAATTTTAGTATAAAAGCAAGTAAGGCCATGGTCAATCTAGCTTCTTGTGCTAACTCCTGATTGCAATTCTCCTATTATTAGCTCCTCGGGGTGATACGATAGAGTCCTCGTCATGACTTCACCGGGAGCGTTCACCTCGCCTTCCAAATTTGTGACATTCTGGTCCGCAACCTATTCATTAACATGAACTGTCTGGTCTGAAGATTGGATTTTCTCTCCCTCAGATTCTGAATCACCACGATCAAAAGTTGGAATATCATCAGATTCTGTATCATCATCATTGACTGTCATCTGATTTTCTGGAGCAGGCTCTCATTCCGAAGTAGTTGGAGTTTGCTGAACATCATCATTTTCGCCAGCGTTACTGGGACCAGCTTCATTATCATTGGAAGTATGTTGACGTTTAGAAGACCTTGCTGGAAATCTTCCTTGGGACGCTTCATAATCCCGTAAAATGTCTAATTCATCAAAGTACTCTGGCTCTTCCTCTAAGTCAAATGAGTCCCATAGGGTATCATAATTGAATCGCCATGAGTCTGCGGGCTTCTGTTGAGGCATTGTGTAGCCTTGACATTCAACATGTTGTGCTTCGATGATCCTCCCAAGACTTGGAACAAAGACTCGTCTGAGTGGACTGGAATAGCCCACAAATATACCTTCTAAATTCTTCGAACCAAACTTGCCATCGGGATCTAGAACTGTGCAGGGAGACCCGAACGGCTCTAGATACTCAAGATTAGGCTTGCGGTTGTTGAGGAGCTCGAAACACGTTTTATTATGCTTCTTCACAGAAAGTACCCGGTTGAGCGTATAGCAAGCGGCTGATACAACTTCTCCCCAAAAGTTGATTGGTAACTTTGAATCAGCTAGCATCATTCACGCCGTTTCGATCAGCGTTCTGTTCTTTCTCTCTGCAACTCCATTCTGTTGTGGAGTATATGGTGCGCTGAACTCTTGCAATATACCTCGTCTGTCGCAAAATTCTTCCATTCTGTTGTTTTTGAACTCCGTACCATTATCGCTTCGTAGTCTGCGTATGCGGGTTTGGTACAGATTCTCTATCTTTCGGAACAACTTCAGCAAACTCTCAAAAGTTTCATCTTTTGACTTCAGGAACATCACCCTTGAAAATATCGAATAATCGAACTCTTGCAATATACTTCGTCTGTCGCAAAATTCTTCCATTCTGTTGTTTTTGAACTCCGTACCATTATCGCTTCGTAGTCTGCGTATGCGGGTTTGGTACAGATTCTCTATCTTTCGGAACAACTTCAGCAAACTCTCAAAAGTTTCATCTTTTGACTTCAGGAACATCACCCTTGAAAATATCGAATAATCATCAGTAACCACTAGGTAGTAAAGATCACCAGTAATGCTCTTGACATTCAAAGGACCGAAGAGATTCATGTGAAATCTTTCAAGTGGCTTCGAGACTGAGTTCAACATTTTTCTCGGATGGGATGTCTTGTGTTGTTTTCCTTTGAGACAGCTGATACACTCTCCCTCCAGGTGAAAGTTCTTCAGATGAACACCTTTAACAATATCGTTATGCACCAGGTAGTTCATCTTGCATAGGTGAATGTGGCCCATCTTTCGGTGCCACAACACTGACTCCTTTTCAGTTGCTTTCGATACGAAACACAGAGGGTGACCCGTGGTAGTCGTAGCTGTGACAACCGGTGATTTACGGCTCTTAATTACGTGATTAACACGATAATGAATAGTGTTTGAGATGCAGATTACCTCATTTTGGCCCTTGGAGTGCCCGGGAACGTTTATTCGACTGTACAGTGCGCGTATGGTGATTTACGGGAAACCTGCTGAATATTACGCGACAACGAACTGATGTCGTACAAAATACTGCCAACGCCATTATTATACGCCTTTTAATTTTAAAAAAATTATTCTTTCGACACTTATGGAGTTTGGGTTGCGATATCAGGTCTCGTAGGAATTACGGGCCACTTACACATGAGATGGGCTTGTGGGCCCTAGGCCCAAGCCCAAAACCCAAAACCCACAAGCCTAAACCTGCACATAATATATTAGATCTTTCCTTAAAAATCTTATCAAAATCATATTAAGATCTCTACAAGATCTATGCAAGATTTACAAAATCTATACAAGATTTACAAAATCCTATTAAAATCTCTACAAGAGATTTTTGTCTCTAAAGTTGAAACCACAAGATCTCCACATCTCTATAAGAGATCCTCATTCTCTCCTCCCCTTTTCATTTTCTTGTCTGATACCACACAATACACACAAAAAAACGGAGATTGAAGCTTTCATCAAACATACACCCTCCCCTGTTGTCTCCCTCTCTCTCTCGAAGGAACCAGCCAGCCACCATGGCGGTGGCGGTGCACGGCGGTGCCTTTCGGCAGCCGGTTGTCAGGAAAATCTCACCCCGATTTCACACACCCCACCCTCGGTCTCTCCCTCTCCCTATATAAATGGTTTACCACCTCCCTGGGTGGCGGCGGACGGTAGCGAATCGACGGCAAACCGTCGTTACAGCGGCGGTGGTGGCGAGTTTTGACTAAAAACTCCCACTGTTCAGGTATGATGACTGATGATGATGTTGTTTAAGACCGAGATGAGAGAGAGACAAGGGAAGAGAGAGAAAGGACGGCGACAGTGGCAGCGACTCCGCCGCTCACGGCGGCGGCAGTGGAGGTGACGAAGGTGGTACCGGTAACAGTGGTGGTGGTGATGTTTGGCTCGAGATTTGGTACGTTTCACATTCTGTTCAGGTTGTGGTTCGGTTCGGTTCAGGTATGATTCGGGTTTTGCGGCTTGTATGGCTCCGTTGCGATGGTGTTTAGGGTATCGGCTCAGCTTGGTTCAGGTTTTGCTTTGTCTCGTTTCACCTCCATCTCAAGTTTGGTTCAGATTTTGTTTCCGGTTCACCTTAGATTGGGTACGGGTCACGGTCAATTTCGGTTCGGAACCGTGAATGATTTTCATGGTTAGGGACGGGATTGTCCTAGCTATAAAAACGGGACTGGGTTGGTCTGCGTACGTAAAATGAGAAAACCCCGTGAGTTCATGTCCCCCTTTTCTTTAATTGTTTTCGGTTTTATAACTCTCGGGGGTGGAATACATTTTACGAATGTTTAAACAGTATGAATTGACTATGAACTGAACTATTAGATCATGTGAGCATAGACTAAATTTGAAATGCCGTTAACTCATAATTAGGGACGAAGGTTAGACCTAACGGGTACGGCCGAGCCCTACTCAAGGTCCTTATGTGACCACTTGAGTGCTTCGGTGTCCCAGTCGAGGTGAATCGACATAGTCGAGGTGAATTGACATAGTCAAGGTGAATTGACATAGTCGAAAGGGAATTCGACATAGTCGAGGGAAATCGACAAGGGTACAAGCCTACTCATTTCGAGTGCTCCCTATGTCCTCACATGTTTTAATGTCCTTGTAAAACATTAATTTGATATGTTCATAAATGCTTTTCATACCGGGGTTTTACAAATTACATACCATGTTTTATACAAATTCAAAGCATTGGATTATGCGGGCATGAAGTCAAAGTCAGGGTGGACATTGACGGTTATACAAACTTTACAAATACAAGAGTTTACAAATACATGGTTCTACGAACATAATGCGTTACAAACACAAAGTTTCCATATAACTTGACAAGAAAATGATTTTTAAATTCGTTTTCTTAATAATATTTCACAAACCGGTTATCAAAAAGATTTGTTTTAAATCTTTTCCAAAACAAACTATGAACTCGCTCAACTTTATGTTGATTTTTCGTATGTTTCTTTCTCAGGTTGCATTTCTAAGACAAGGCACGGTTGGAATAGGAGGACCATTGGAGATTCGAGTACTTAGTGGGCGTTCGTTTTCTAGAAGTCTTAGCTTATTTGCTTCCGCTATGCAATGAAGATACCAGTCCAGTCACGCCAGCTCTGATAATTTTGGGGTGTGACAGATTGGTATCAGAGCTATAGGTTACAGCGAATTAGGTTTCTGTAGAGATACCTAGGCTCTAACCTCAATTTTCGCTGGGACTTAGACTATTGAGACTTTAAATACATACAGAACGCCTAAGACTCGAATATGGTCTCCAACCGTTGCCGAAAAACAAACAGTCAAAAATTATGTTTCCAAACATACGCTAAAGTGGTGTTTTACACACGGTACACAAAACAATTACACACAGTAAGCAAAACCTTGAGAATTTTGATAACATGCGTTTAGGACCTTTGGAAAACTTATGTTGAAGTTCATTAAAGGTCATCACGTAGGAACCGCGAATATTAACTCGGGCACACACTATTATCCATATTGTCTATGATATTTTAACTTCCTGAGCAGGCAGCCTACGCATAACAAAATGCTAGTGCACGAGAGTACATGAAACTTAAATTTTACGTCAACGGATGTCAGAGTACATCACATTCTACGCGGAACGAAACGCTAGTGCACAGGTATACGTGAAACTTAAGCTATACATCAACGGAGGTTGAAGTATGTCACATACGACTTTCGAGGCAAGCCCTTTGAAAAGGGACGATGGCGCAATTCAACGATGACGCTAAATTCCTATCAGCAGGAGAACTAACGATCAGGAAGCGGCAATTTGTCACGCGATCCTGCAATGACACGAATCACGCCAAGGAGAAGACGAATGCCTCCGCATTCTCCCTATCTTATTAATGACGAATACGCTATGTTCGACATTCCATGGTAATGTCAACTAACAACCGGTCATCACATGAAACCCCTGGTAAAGTCCTCAAATTTTCTTTTATTGAAATTTCGACTTTCACATTTACAGAGTAGATTTTCGTATCTCTACTCCTCTTAATGGTCATTGTATCACGATCATTTCTTTCAGTAGGGCGAATATTCATTTGCTTCATTTCTTGAAAAATTCATATGTTACGCATGCATCGTTTGTTACGCATGTGGTTTCGTTTCGAATAAGCGTTTCATCAAAGTTCAAATATTATTTCGCTAAATCTAATTATTGATTTGTGATTCGAATGACCCGCATTATTGTAATTGTTGGCTCCTTTGTTATCAAGTCAACACATTTTCTTGAAATTTCTTTTCTTTTCAAGATACATACATGGTTTATTCATTGTGACCATGCCGAAAGTTTTCTTTTCGATACGTGTACTTATTGTCGGCTTGCGCCAAAACCAAGTTCATTTGTTTGAACTTGTCCGATACATATATTCAATTCAAGACACCATATGATGTATTCGAGACATCATATCCAAATTTGTTTCAACAAGCGTTTCATTTGTTTCGAGTTGCATCAAACTTGTTTGGCATTCGACTCCATTAAGTTGTTTGTTGATTTCGACACTTTGTGGTGGTGTTTTCATTAATTTGAAGCTTGCGCTAATCACGTTTACGCATCTCATGCACGGATTTAATTATTTATTTATTGATTTGTTTTAAATCCATTTTGATTTATCATGTTAAAGCAGTCTTAATACAATAGTGTGTTAAGACAATGGTACACAAATTCATTTTATATTCTGCTGTACCTATTAACGATTCTTTCATTATTGATCGAATGTTTTGCGATATTCATTGCTTCTTCATCTTCTATCGAAAACATTATTTCATTGATGTTCTATTTTCAGTTGAAAATCCTTTGATGTTTGTTTGGAACAAGCGTTCAGATTTACCTCGTTAAACCTTCATTTGATTTCAAACACGGTGAACTTGTTCGGTCACCGCTATTATTGAATTATTCTGATCACTACGACACCTTGTGGCGTCGGTAGCACTTACAGCTTGGGCTAGTCATGATCGAGCGTTTCATGCAAAACTATTTCGTTTGGGCTTGTTGATTCTAAGCTTCTCCTAGTTAATGTTATTGTTTCTAACATTCATTTGCATATTGTAAACGTCCATTTGGAATTCTATTGGTCGAAATTCCTCTTTTATTGGACCCCTGTTAACTTGGTCAAACTAGTGACTGTATCAGCATGTCTCGTTTCCTTTGACATTATTCGTATTTACTTACGCATAACGTAACTCTAAGGAGTTGACGTAGTCTAAATTTCGAGGACGAAATTTTATTAACAGGGGGAGAATGTGACAACCGGTGATTTACGACTCTTAATTACATGATTAACAGGTGATTAATGCGATAATGAATAGTGTTTGAGATGTAGATTAACTCATTTAGGCCCTTGGAGTGCCCGGGAACGTTTATTCGACTGTACAGTGCGCGTATGGTGATTTACGGGAAATCTGCTGAATATTACGCGACAACGAACTGATGTCGTACAAAATACTGACAACGCCACTATTATACGCCTTTTAATTTTAAAAATTTCATTCTTTCGACACTTATGGAGTTTGGGTTGCGATATCAGGTCTCGTAGGAATTACGGGCCACTTACACATGAGATGGGCTTGTTGGCCCTAGGCCCAAGCCCAAAACCCAAAACCCACAAGCCTAAACCTGCACATAATATATTAGATCTTTCCTTAAAAATCTTATCAAAATCATATTAAGATCTCTACAAGATCTATGCAATATTTACAAAATCTATACAAGATTTACAAAATCCTATCAAAATCTCTACAAGAGATTTTTGTCTCTAAAGTTGAAACCACAAGATCTCCACATCTCTATAAGAGATCCTCATCCTCTCCTCCCCTTTTCATTTTCTTGTCTGATACCACACAATACACAAAAAAAAATGGAGATTGAAGCTTTCATCAAACATACACCCTCCCCTGTTGTCTCTCTCTCTCTCTCTCGAAGGAACCAGCCAGCCACCATGGCGGTGGCGGTGCACGGCGGTGCCTTTCGCAGCCGGTTGTCAGGCAAATCTCACCCCGATTCCACACACCCGACCCTCGGTCTGTCCCTCTCCATGTATAAATGGTTGACCACCTCCCTAGGTGGCGGCGGGCGGCAGCGAATCGACGGCAAACCGTCGTTGCAGGGGCGGTGGTGGCGAGTTTTGACTAAAAACTCCCACTGTTCAGGTATGATGACTGATGATGATGTTGTTTAAGACCGAGATGAGAGAGAGACAAGGGAAGAGAGAGAAACGACGACGACATGGCAGCGACTCCGCCGCTCACGGCGGCGACAGCGGAGGTGACGAAGGTGGTACCGGTAACAGTGGTGGTGGTGATGTTTGGCTCGAGATTTGGTACGTTTCACATTCTGTTCAGGTTGTGGTTCGGTTCGGTTCAGGTATGATTCGGGTTTTGCGGCTTGTATGGCTCTGTTGCGATGGTGTTTAGGGTATCGGCTCAGCTTGGTTCATGTTTTGCTTTGTCTCGTTTCACCTCCATCTCAAGTTTAGTTCAGATTTTGTTTCCGGTTCACCTTATATTGGGTACGGGTCACGGTCAATTTCGGTTCGGAACCGGCAACACCAGGTCAAACCTGGTCAAAGATGGTCAACGACAGTCAAACTCGGTCAACCCGGTTGACTCGGTCAACTCAGTCAGCTTACTCGACATTTCGGCTTGAAGACTTGGTAAAAATTAATGACGCGTTTAATATTTGTGTTTTTATATAAATTTAATCTTACGTGACAAACGAGCTCAAACCGGTTGAATTATACTTTACGTTTGATATATTTGACGAAATTATATATACATTGTTTGAATCTTGATTGATTTTTATAAAATAACGACAACTTGTGTTGTCGGGGGCGTCCAAAATCAGAGGAAACTCTATCCGTTTTTTCGAGAAAATCCATAAAACAAAACGCGTTTTATTATCAAACAAACGATCGGATTCAAATATACTTTTAGAAAAACAAATACAAACCCATAATTACTTTCGGCGACACTTTATAACTTACAAAAATGACGTTGACGCAAAATATTTTACAAAATAAATATAATTATTATATTTATCTCAAATGTTAAACTCGAATCCTTTTTATAAATAAATATAGTTACATATTTATTTCCGACACAAACAAATTGATTCTCTTATAAATATAAATATAGTTATATATTTATTTTCAAACATGAAAAGTCGACGATACTTTTATAAAGAAAATATAACTTTATATATTTATTTCAACCGGCTAAACGGTAAGCACTCGTATATTGATAATTATCATACGAAAGGCGATATACATAATATGAGTTTGTTCTGTGTTACTTCATATGAAAATTCTTTTATACACGTATGACTTCTCGGAACGACTAACATTATTTTGTCGATATATTGATATTTTTGTATAAATATTTATATATGTCGAATTTCTCAAAAACTAAGTACTTTATAGACTTAGTAAATTATTAACAGTATCAAACGAGACTTAACGAGTAAAACTTAGTCATTTTCGTTAAGTTAACAATCTATCGTCAAATCATTCGGTCAACGATTCGGTAGAGCTCGGTGACACGTAGTTTAGTTACTGCTTTTGGTTAGAAACTTTTAAGATATTCCGTGTTAGGAACATTGTAGAATGCACGCTAGTGAGTCACGTCTTGGAAACGACATCACGAGGTCGTATTTAGCTACCTTTGCATATGGAAATCCAGGTGAGTTCATAACCCCCACTTTTTATGGTTTTACATTTTTATAAATGTTTTCGGGGGTGGAAAGACATGCAAGTTTTGCAAAAGTAAACAATTTTTCGATAGACGAAAACTTATTTCTAAACCGTGTTGCGAATGGATTTCAAGGAACTCAAATGGTTTACGAATGATTCATACTAAAGATACTGGTTTTACAAAACAAATGCATATTTTCGAAATGTGAATGATTTTCATGGTTAGGGACGGGATTGTCCTAGCTATAATAACGGGACGGGGTTGGTCTGCGTACGTAAAATGAGACAACCCAGTGAGTTCATGTCCCCCTTTTCTTTAACTGTTTTTGGTTTTATAACTCTCGGGGGTGGAATACATGTTACGAATGTTTAAATAGTATGAATTGACTATGAACTGAACTATTAGATCATGTGAGCATAGACTAAATTTGAAATGCCGTTAACTCATAATTAGGGACGAAGGTTAGATCTAACGGGTACGGCCGAGCCCCACTCAAGGTCCTTATGTGGCCGCTTGAGTGCTTCGGTGTCCCAGTCAAGGTGAATCGACATAGTCGAGGTGAATCGACATAGTCAAGGTAAATTGACATAGTCGAAGGGGAATTCGACATAGTCGAGGGAAATCGACAAGGGTATAAGCCTACTCATTTCGAGTGCTCCCTATGTCCTCACATGTTTTAATGTCCTTGTAAAACATTAATTTGACATGTTCATAAATGCTTTTCATACCAGGGTTTTACAAATTACATACCATGTTTTATACAAATTCAAAGCATTGGATTATGCGGGCATGAAGTCAAAGTCAGGATGGACATTGACGGTTATACAAACTTTACAAATACAAGAGTTTACAAATACATGGTTCTATGAACATAATGCGTGACAAATACAAAGTTTCCATATAACTTGACAAGAAAATGATTTTTAAATTCGTTTTCTCAATAATATTTCACAAACCGGTTATCAAAAAGATTTGTTTTAAATCTTTTCCAAAACAAACTATGAACTCGCTCAACTTTATGTTGATTTTTCGTATGTTTCTTTCTCAGGTTGCATTTCTAAGACAAGGCACGGTTGGAAAAGGAGGACCATTGGAGATTCGAGTACTTAGTGGGCGTTCGTTTTCTAGAAGTCTTAGCTTATTTGCTTCCGCTGTGCAATGAAGATACCAGTCCAGTCACGCCAGCTCTGATAATTTCGGGGTGTGACAGATTGGTATCAGAGCTATAGGTTACAGCGAATTAGGTTTCTGTAGAGATACCTAGGCTCTAACCTCAATTTTCTCTGGGACTTAGACTATTGAGACTTTGAATACATACAGAACGCCTAAGACTCGAATATGGTCTCCAACCGTTGCCGAAAAACAAACAGTAAAAAAATATGTTTCCAAACTTACGCTAAAGTGGTGTTTTACACACGGTACACAAAACAATTACATACAGTAAGCAAAACCTTGAGAATTTTGATAACATGCGTTTAGGACCTTTGGAAAACTTATGTTGAAGTTCATTAAAGGTCATCACGTAGGAACCGCGAATATAAACTCGGGCACACACTATTATCCATATTGTCTATGATATTTTAACTTCCCGAGCAGGCAGCCTACGCATAGCGAAACGCTAGTGCACGAGAATACATGAAACTTAAATTTTACGTCAACGGATGTCGGAGTACATCACATTCTACGCGGAACTTTATGCTGATTTTTCGCATGTTTCTTTCCCAGGTTGCATTTCTAAGACAAGGCACGTTTGGAATAGGAGGACCATTGGAGATTCGAGTACTTAGTGGGCGCTCGTTTTATAGATGTCTTAGCTTATTTGCTTCCGCTGTGCAATGAAGATACCCGTCCTGTCACGCCAGCTCTGATAATTTCGGCGTGTGACAGTAGCAACGCTCATATCCAACACGTACAGATCATTTACCCTTGCTGCTCGCATGATGATCCACTCCTCGGGGATGACAAAACCCGGTTTCAGAATCAGACATTCCTTGTCAGTGAAATGCGTTGAATACATCCTGTCACAAATTTGAGAAATGCTGAGCAAGTTGTTCTCCAGCTCTGCTATGTAGTTGACTCTTTCAAATGTAACGACACTGATGTGCTAAAAGTAGTTTAATAAAAACAACTAAAATTAACCTAAATCTAGACTCACAGTAATACTCTAGACTCTCTAAACTCGACTAAACTACTAACCGACAAGCGAACCGATCGAATCTAGTAAAGCTAAGTAAGTCCGGATATCGAACCCACGAGACTCAATTAAATTACGCTACGACTCTTTCTAGACTAAGACTGACACGACTTACTAATTGTTTATTTGATTGGGGGGGGGGGGGGGTTTCTAAAAATCTTAAATTTACAAATAAAGATTAAACTAAATTAATTAAAATAACTAAACACGAACTTGGACGAAGACTTAAACTAGTGGCAATGAAGACTACCTAGGCTAGACGCATGTTTAACTTGGAGTGGATTTCTATTCGAAGTTAATGTGGTATGGAACCGGGATCTTTAAATGCTAAACCCTAAGAAATCCCTACTAAGACCTCCCGACCCTTCTCAAGAAGAAACTTGTGAGACTCTACAAGGCTGTTACGACTACCGGTTGTTAGATTTCCTTACAGTCCTCTAACTTCTTGAAAAGTGTCTTAATATGACAATCTACCTTACAGCGCGAAAGTCTAAGGCAACTATGGTTTCTAACTTGGTTTAATAGACAAGAGAATGATTAGGGAACTAAGACTGATTTCTTACAAAACCTAATCCTAGCTATATATCAAACCGAGACCTATTAATAACCCCGAGCCTTACATCGACAAGATTAGTAGAACACTTGATTTTATAAGATTACCGAATATTACTTCTAAGGTTATTCGCGCGATTTCACCTTAAAGAATTAAAGAATTATTATGTGATATAGACACTCACCAAAATCTAAAACCCTAATACGACTCTATTATGTGATAAAGACCGTCACCAAGAATCATACGAAGCAATAATCAGTATTCAAACAATATCAAGCAAGCATATACACCAAATCAAAATTCCATAATCGTTTACTTTTCAAGAAAACCCATGAACCACATTATTAACGAATAAAAATCCAAACTTTATTAAACCATTGTCATAAGCCTAGGTAGTTTATGATATTTAGCCGCTAAACATGATCAAAAACATAATAACAATCATAAACGAATCTGAATTCATCTTGAACAAACTAAAAACAAACGAACGATAAAGAAACGGGAAGAATAAACCCGAATGCTTCACTCCCGAGTGCTCCTGATCGTTACCCGATGATTCCTAGCAACCGAAAGCTTCAAGAACCTTCAATCAGCCTTTATGATGCTCCAAGAACTCCAAAATTCATTGTTAACCCGGCTGTTGACGAACATGATAAATTTATAACCTTCAAAACCCTATTAGCCGTTTAAAACTTGAAGTAGGTGCTGAAAATTCCCGTCCTCGCGGCCCGCGTAATATATGGGTTAAGTTAACACGGCCGTGTAACGCCTAAACTCCAAAATCATTTTTTATTTCCTTGGTGGGGCGCGTAAGATTAAGTTGATGTCTACGCGGCCCGCCTGAAAGCTCCAGATTCAGTTTTTCGATCTGTTTCAGCTCCCGAGCTTCCGTTTTCCAATCCGACACTTTGCATTGCCCAATATTGACTCGTTTCTGCGTATTTTGGCTGCAAAGACCTGGAAAACACAAATAAATAAATAGTATGTACAATCTATTCTAAAACGAAACTAAAACGAATACTAAACGACTAAAAACGGACGCGAATAAATATATATTTTACAATACATCAAATATCCCCACACTTATCATTTTTTCATTCTCGAAAAAGAATTATGCATAACGGAATCATAGTCGGAATAATCATTCGGGACAAAAGCTTAAATTACTTATTAAAATCGAAACTTGTCTTAGCCGCGATTGCAAGGATTTTGATCCTCTTAAACCCAAACCTGGTTCCAAGCCCTTATCATGCAATTTAGTTCAAGTGCGGTCAATCTACCTAGGGTCTCATGTCACACCCCAAAAACGTCGCAACGGAATATAAAACGTAGTGGTGACGGAAGCTGGTGCCCATTTATATCTTGTCGATCGATGCATTTAATTGTTGGTCATTTTAGTATGTTTTAAATGTAAGTTATTTAAACATTACGTTTTAAGACACGACACAACCACGACATAGTTAACTTGTTTTGATCCTCACGGATCTTATTACATTCGTCCTAGAAAGTTTTAAAAGTCAGTCCAACGTTTTAAATAACAAAACATGCATCAACAACCACAAGATACGCCATAATTCCCGAAGCCGAACTCAAGTACCTGTAGAACACGTTAAAATCAAGTGTCAACACAAAGGAAGGTGAGTTCACATATTCATTTACAAATAATTTTATTCCAAGGAAAACTTTCTGTTTAGGTGTTTATTTGAAAACATCCATATAATTTTGAAAGTCTGTTTTACTTCCTTCATAAAATCCATGGGCCTTCCGTCGTAGTTTCATGAACACGAAAATATTGTTACTACCCATGTTTTGTAAATTAAATTATCGCGTCAATTTTCGGACTCGTATGTTAGCTAGACGATACGAACTATATATTAACCATGCAGGGATAATCAATGCTAGACAATAAACAGAATATCAAATTGTCGTTTGACTTGACACGGGGCGACCGGTCATGACGGGGTTGTCAACCCGATAGATCTACCAACAATTCCTCGCGTACATTACTTAAATGATTAAACGACATCATGGGCGTAGGGTTCTATCTCAATGAACCATATGATGTCTGCCTCACGTACAATATATATATCCTACTAATATGACAATTTAATACACGATGTTGTACGAATCCCCTGAAATCCCTGACGAAATGTAAGTCTATGCTGATACTTACTCTCTTGAGACCAAGCAATATTCGTACCAACTACACGGTCGTTTTCCCCCAACCACTGTGCATAATCCCGTTTCCACTCGAAACGTGTTTATTCTCCAAAATCATTTCATCCCGAAATATATATATATTTTCCCAAAAGTCCATATATTTTCAATGAAAATATATAATTTATATCAAAAGGTATGTTTTATTTCAAAAACATTATTAAACTCTTTTATTGGCGTGTTCTACCCCAAAATATATATAAAGTAGTAAAAAGAGGGGTTTAGTGACACTCACCTTTGTGTGCGTATTTTTAAATAGCGCAATCCCACAGTTTGATTTCTACACGTCCTAATATATATATATAGGAACGATTTTAAATCAGTACACATAACAAAAAAATCCTAAGTTTCTCCGTTTCTTAGAATTATCACATAACTTTGAGATTTTCTCGAAAAGTTATCATTTTTTATTATGTTGGCACGTTAATATATATATATATATATATATATATATATATGAGTCCATATTTATATTTTTATGATTTTGCAACTTGAACGATTATATTGGTGACCACTATTGTGTAAATCCGTTAACTCTCCCATTTATACGCAATATATCTACGATTTGCGCGTCGTAATATATATACATAAACGTTCACATAATTTAACACCGAAGCACGCAAAATCTTGTTAACTTATCTATTTTGTCATTTTTAAAGCAAATATACATAAAATATCTTATATGTATCAAATTTCATGATCAACAAACAAGTTTCACGTTTAACGCAATTTTTACCGTTTCTACCGCACAAAACGTACAAGCATACATGCGTAAGCTAGATTTCTAATATCATGTTAAAAACTTAACATATTTTCACATTCTCATGTTTAAATCACACAACACATTTTAACACATAAGGTTCACCCATAATTTTACCTATACTAGTGTATATTGAAAAATGCGTACTTTAGCGATTCGGTAACGGTTTCGGGCGTCGGAAGTCATGTATGACCAACCAAACACCAAGTAAACTTGAAATTAGTTCAAATAATTATTTTTAAACTAAAAATATCAGTTTACTTACTGATTTAAATCAGTTTTATAAAAATCACTCGAAAAACCGATTATTGACCGTTTTAACGCATAGTTTTGCGTTAAACGTTACTATAATCATCCCAACTCGAAACGACTTGATATTTTAACACAATACATGTTATTTACTGATTAAAATATTGGTTATAATCAGATTAGTGCAGTTTTTGTGTAAGTCACATAAATCATGCGATTTCACGTATTTTACAACTTTTAATGCATCAAGCACAACATGCAAAGCTAGCAAACATTATGACAAAATTATATGTCACTAAACACTTTAAAATAACTTTATTTTAGTGTTTATAATCTGCTCAAAACTGATTTTTACTAAATCATACACAAAACACATTATTTCACCTATTTTACAAGTTTCTAAGCCTCATGTATAACATGCAAAGCTAGTAATCCTTATAACAAAGTTTTATATCATTAAATTCTTCAAAATAACCATATTTTAATGTTTATAATCTGATCAAATATCATTTTTATCAAATCATGTTCATATCATCATTTTTCATATAAACTCATTTCAAATCAAAAAGCTTTCATATGAAACCTTTTAAACATGCATGCATTCATCTTTTTTATTTTTATCAACCAAGAACATCAAGAAATTAAAACTCAAACTCCATACATATATATATATATATACACACACATACGGCCACACATATACATACTAGTTCATCCATTTTATTTGTTTTTGAAAACCCATTTGTTTTATTTTTCAAGTTTGTGAAATATTTTAAGAATCAAGAGAAACCTTTCACTATTATTTTCAACACTAAGAATCAAGAACACTTTTTAAAAAGAATAGTTTTATACCCTCAAGATTCAAGTGGGTTTTTGATTAAGAAGATGATATGAAGCTTGGTTCTTGCTTGAAACTCCTTGGAATAACCTTCAAATGGCCTTGAAATCACCTTGGAATGAGCTTGAATCTCCATGAAAAAGTTAAGAATTTTCGAAATGTATGTGATATGGGGGGTGTTTCGGCTGATTTGTTGAGAGAGAGAGAGAGAGAGAGACAGAGAGAGAGAGAGAGTATTTGAGTGTTTAGAGACATAATTCTTGAAAAGGTGGAAGATATTGGGAGTTTTGAGGAAAGTGTCATCATGCACCTGCATTTTAGACCAATAGGAGCATGAGAGAGAGAGAGAGAAAAGGATGTGCATGGCTGCCAACACAACTCATTTCTCACATATATATTCATATACACACACATATATATGTATATATATTCAAAAACTGGTATTTTACTGGATACCGGGTATTTTATCTAGCGTTTTAATCCTGTTTTAGTGCGTTTTAAATTATTTTTAACACTCTATAAAAATAAACTCACCAAAATATTATTGAACAATATTTTGTTTGCCGGGACTAGCGACGTTGCCGGTATTTGGCAGTATACGCGCTGTGCTGCGCGGTACGCGCTTAAAATCGCATAAAATAGGGATTTAAGCGTTTTTATTTATTTTTATCATTCTATAGTAATAAACTCATCAAATTATTATTAAAATGATTATCAGTTGCCTTGACAGGCTGTGTTGACAGTATTTTGTCGGTACACGCGCTGCATCGCGCGGTACGCGCTTAAACTCGAAAAATAGAGTTTCCTAGCGTTTTAAATTATTTTTCCACACAAATATGATTAAAATTATTATTCTAACCATAACAGACTATTTTTAGGATTTTAACACTAATCGGGTGGTCACCGACGTTTGTTTCGCATTTTAACCGTTACACGATAAGCGTTTCTCTTACCGTTGCCAACACAATTTTTATCAAAGTTTAATTTTACCAACTCATTAAAATTCACATATAAACATCATAACTAGTCAAATACAGCCCTGTTACCTATTCACAACACGTGTTACAATTGTACGGTACGACCTGAAAAGCCGGGTGTCACATCTCACGCTAAGAATCGCAAGTCCACCTAATCCCCCCTCAAGCTTATAGGACAAAAGGAACAATCACTGGGTTATTTCCTAACCGTTTTATACCAAGATCAAGAGAGTTTAAAATCAAATCTATTCCTATTTTCTTCTCACTTTTTCATCACTTTTTTTTCGAGCGTAGACGTAACTTTCCCTAACCCAGAGGCATTCCGGCTGTAAAGTCGCTATCCCCAACTCGGATTACTTAGGCTTCGGTACCTTTTATTTTCTTTGCAAGGTCGATTTCACACATCCTAGAGGTATTCCGGTTGTAGAGTCGCTATCCCCAACCTAGATTACATAGAACTGCTACTTTCATTCATTTTCTAGCTCTTTTTTTTCATTTCTTTTTCTTTTTCAACGAGATATGACAAGAAACTCTAACGATCTTAACTTATAACGGTATCCCTTATACTATTATTGGCGGTTTCAATTTCCCAACTTTCCCTAGATGAGAACCCACTAGTAGACCAACAATTAGGTATATTTAAGATCAAAGGAACCTAGAACCGAATCGAGCCTACCCGCACATCCCAAACTAGACACAAGCTCAATTATATTTATCTCATATTATTATTATTTGAACCCGAACAAAAACCCATCTTTTCTATCATTTTCCGTTTTTTATTTTTGCAAACTTCTTATTTCAAAAGACATTTTCTAATTTTTTAATTTCTTTTTGGATTTTTGTAAATTTTTTAATTTTTTTGTATTTTTCGACTTTTTATGACTCAAATAAGCAAACTAACAACTAAGACCCAAGTGTCCCATCCCCACACTTAAATGTTGTATTGTCCCTAATGCAAGGAAGAAAACACGCCTCCTAAATACCTAAAGACCAAACTGAAAAAATACGTAAAATAAATAAATATACAAAGTATACAAGTGGAACGACTTAGCTGAATAAATATGTGAGACTGTCAATATGCCAGTCTATACCACATATGCCCTCCAATCTAAACGCGCTCAGCAAACTGTTCCTAACTCGGACACGCGAACGGAAGCGGCAACAAACAAAGACCTAATAATCAAATATAACATACCAAACAGAACATAATATATACCATCAAAATATTAGTTCCACAAACTATCCATCAGTGTATCAACCAACTCAAGAAACCCATCTAACCTGTTTAAGTATTAGTAAGTACAGACCAAAATGCGAGGATAAAAACAGCATTAAAAAATAAACAAAAGATATAAGCTGTCAATGCTGCATATCCTCGATCCACTCCACCTACTCCTCGTCATCCTCGCTACTACCATCCCTCTGCTCATCAAAAGCTGCCTACCAAGATGGTGGCTACTGCAGCTGGAAGTGATCCATCAAAACCTGCATCCCATCCTCAACACGTCTCTGACCTAACACATTCTAACGCCTCACTTGATCAACATACTCATACAATCTATCCACCCTGTCGTAAACGGCCTCCAAGGTTAACGGGTCTGGCCGCGGCTCCCAGATAGGATACTCGCACGCAGGCAACTCACGCCTAACATGTGGCACCTGATAGCGTGGAGGAATCGCGGCCTGCATAACAACATCTGCATCAGACCTTGGTGGAGGTGGCACCTGAGGACCCTGTAATACTGCTGACCAAGCTGGTGGCTCATCATATGTAATAATCCCCGCCTGCTGAAAACTGTTCAGCTCCATCAATGAAGGTGCTGGACCCGTATACATCCTATCAGCAGGGTAATCAACAAACACTCCTAACCTATCTGCCAACCACTTGATGTAAGGCCCACCATATATCCTAGACTTACTCTCTCCTTTCTTCGGCCTCGTCACCGACCATGCAAATATGCTCGCTAGATTGGCCGGTCGGCCCTCCACCATACACATCAAGCAGAAAAGACTGTGTTGTTTCACTTTGTTGTCACCCTCGTTCCTGCCAATCAGTGTGGCTGCTAGAATCTTGTGCACAAACCTATAAAGTGGATCCCTGATATCTGACGCAACCATGTTATTCGAGAATGGCGACGTAGCAATAGTAACCCATAATCTAGCTAAATCCTCCTTTAGCACACAATGCTCCTGCTGTTTCTTCACACCCCCCTCAGCAGACTAACAAACCCCGGCTCCTGTACCTCCTGCTGTGTCTAAAAACCTGTCGCCTCTGCAAACTGTGGCAAAGTGATATTAAATATTTTCTCTCCCAATGCAAACGAAACTACATCCGCCTCAGAAAACCCCCCAACATGCCTATACTGAAAAGTCGAATGAAACTCCAATGCAAGCTCATAGTACTGTGGGGCATCGCAATCCAAAGCCAACCTAAACTTCTCTCCTAACAACTGCTGTAACCTATCAACCTGGCCCAAACGCCCTACCAGCTCCCAGTCAATCCTACGAAACTCTAGCAGCTTCAATGCCTCCAGAACACGATATCACGAATACTCAGCTGACTGGGAAGCAAACTATAGCAATGGACTATCCCTTAAGACCGTGCTCTGACCATGCGGAACCCCAAGCCCACGATATCTGATCTCTCTAAGTGGTAACACAGCTGGCTGCTCCTCAGCAGCGTCCTGAGATCTCGTAGATGCACGCCTCTTCCGGCTCGTGCCAGAAGACGATCCTTCACCTGACATCCTGTAAAACAATTCAATAACAAGCAAAAACAGGTGGAAAGTTAGTAACACAAACTATTTTTTTTTTTGTTATTTTTGAGTTTTTTAATTTTTTTTGGAATTTTTAAGAATTTTTTTGATTTTTTTATGATTTTTATGAATTTTTATGATTTTTTTTTTACTTTTTTTATTTTATTTTATAAAAATATATAATATACATTCAAACGACGGCCGTATAGCATTTCGTTCGCGGCCGTGGTTTGAAAACAAGTGACTTTAAAGCAACGTTTTTGCAAGACAATGAAAGCACGGACCGAACCTCCCCCGAATGGAGATTGAGTATGGGCGAGTGGTTTGATAATCAAGTAAGCAAAACAAAGCATAATGACACTTAGACGACACTAGTAAGACTAAAAAATGACACACACTACCTAAAGGACGCTAAACTACACACTAAACTAGACCCGACCTTAAAGTAGACGCAAAAATACAAAACTATAACCTCTACCTCCTCTCGGCACTTTACTTGTCCTCAAGTAAACTCTTAGTGCCGAGACATAACCAAGTTCCTACGCCTAAGTATGGAAGCAATGGACACGGGCCGCAAAGTTAGATAAAAATCACATTTTGTAGCAAAATTTAGCTGGCCCGGTATCCCCACACTTAGTTCCAGCTATGCCCAAACCAAATCAGCCGTTAAAATCAAATAAACAACCCCGAACAGCCCCTCTATAACCTGTACGCCGCAAACCAAACCCAACATATGGTATTAAAAACTTAAGCATCATATATTCAACCCAAATGTCAAACACATTTCATTTTATCCGCAAGACACCTATTTGATTTTTTTTACTCCAAAACAACCGATCCCCAAACTACCATATGTTCGAAACAACAACCACAGCCCCTACCTTCAACTCGTTGTTTCTACTTTTTTTATTCAACTAATGACCAGAATTCACAAACCTACCCAGCCACCCTCCACTGTAACCAACCAAACACGAGCAACTGACTCGACACAGACTAAAACATTACTCACTAAAAACCAACTACTAACCCGACAATCGAACCAAACACAGACCTAACTGATTCGACTGACGGACCAAAACAAGACTCGACTACTGCAAAATAAAACTCAATACACAAAAGAAATTTTACAGGGAACATACCTGGTGATCGAGATAAACAAGAAGAACTATGAAGACGATTGCTTTGCACTTAAAAACCCACTTCAAAAAAAACTTGAAACTGATGAAAATATAGGGTGAACCGGTGGTATAGAGGGTGAAATGGTGGTGGGGTGGATTTACAGTAATACGTGGTGGGTATGGTGGAATTTAAGGTAATCAGCGGTGGAGATTGGTGGTTGGTGGTTCACCGTCGGTAGAGAAGAAGGGCATTAGGGCTTCATTGTGAATTTGGGGGTTCTAATCATCCGCTACCGACCAATAACTCTCTCGCGGCCCGCGTAGGTTTATGGGTTAGTTGATGCGGGCCGCATCACGCATTGGTTTTTAAAACTTCTATTTAGTTCTCACGGGCCGCGTAGGTTACATGTTAGGGGCTACGCGCCCCGCGTAGACAGCAAAGCTGCAGAATATAACTTGTAGCAGCAGCAGTTTGTATGCAAAAATTAATTTTAATTATCCGCAATTTGCCCCGAGTGCGTATTTTTTTTATTTTAAGTTAAAACGTACCTAGAATGTTGCTCCCTTGTTGATCTCACTCACGTTAAGGTGATGTTACCTGCAAAAATCTTCATGACGCAAACACGGACGCAAAAATACGAAAAACACCAAACTACGACACAAATTGTGAAATAAGGACAAAAACGCTACGCTAAAGACACGACAATCAAACGACTCAATGTACAAACTCTACACTTGAGTTTTCACTCAAGAAATTATGCGGCGGTGGTAGGCGGGTCCGCAAGAGGAACGTCCTCCTCTTTGGCGGTGTCGATGGGATCCCCTAGATAGTGTTTCAAACGATGTCCATTGACTTTCCACGAATTCTTGGTATCTTCATTAAATAACTCCACGGTACCGTACGGGAAAACCTCCTTCACGACATACGGTCCGGACCATCTCGACTTCAATTTTTCGGCAATAAACTTCAATCTCGAGTTAAATAAAAGCACTTTATCCCCCGCTCGAAATTCCTTCAACTTCCGCAACTTCCTATCGTGCAAAGCTTTTGACTTTTCCTTAATACTCCAAGATCGGTCATATGTGGCATCACGAAGAGCTTCCAATTCATGAATTTGGAAGAATCTTTTTCTAGCGGCCTCGGTTAAATCTAAATTCACGGTTTTAAGCGCCCAAAGAACCCGATGCTCTAACTCTACCGGTAAATGGCACGCTTTCCCATACACTATCATAAACGGCGTAGTTCCTAACGGCGTTTTGTAGGCGGTACGAAATGCCCACAATGCATCATCTAATTTGTCCGACCAATCCTTTTGGCTCTTTCCCACCGTCTTTTCCAAGATCCTCTTCACTCCTTGATTCGAGATCTCGACTTGACCACTTGTTTGCGGATGATACGCGGTAGACAAGCGGTGCGTAACTCCATATCTCTCCAACGCCTTTTCCATCACGGAATTGCAAAAATGCATCCCGCGGTCACTAATAATCGCATTAGGAGTACCTTAAAAAGGAAACAACTTCTTCAAGAATCTCACCACCACTCGTGCATCGTTTATAGGCAAAGCTTGAGCTTCCACCCACTTCGAAACGTAGTCAATCGCAACAAGGATGTACCGATTCCCACTCGAAGATGGAAACGGTCCCATGAAATCAATGCCCCATAAATCGAAGACTTCTAACACTTGAATAGGGTTCTGGGGCATCTCATCCTTGGATGAGATGTTGCCGGTTCGTTGGCAACGATCACACTTTCTCACAAACTCAACCGCATCTTTCACTACAGTCGGCCAATAAAACCCACAATCGAAAACCTTCTGGCGCAGTCACATGCAGACCATGATGTCCTCCTGTCAATCCCTCATGAACATGCCGAATAATGTCTAAACCATCCTCACCACTCACACACCTGCTCAAAATCCGATCACCTCCTATCTTAAATAGGTAGGAATCATCCCATATATATCTCCGCGCATCATTCAAAAGCTTCTTCTTTTGGTGATAACTCATCCCCTCCATCACAAATCCGTTTGCAAGGTAGTTAGCTAGATCGCTAAACCACGGCAAACCCTCCTGCTCAACTGCCACAAAAACAATAGATTCGTGAGGGAATCTGTCTCGTATCGCCTCCTCACGAATCTCTTCCCTACTAGGATCCTCCAAACGCGAGAGATGGTCAGCTGCAACGTTCTCTGCCCCTTTCTTATCTTTTATTTCAATATTAAACTTAGAAAGAAGCGGGATCCATCTAATCAGACGCGGCTTAGCGTCTTTCTTCTGAAATAGGTAACGCAAAGCTGAGTGGTCAGTAAACACTATTGTCTTCGAAAGAACAAGGTAAGAGCGGAACTTGTCAAATGCAAACACGACTGCTAACAGTTCCTTCTCAGTAGTGGTGTAATTTTCTTGGGCATCATTCAATGTTTTACTTGCGTAGTAAATCGGGTGAAAGTGCTTCACCCGTCTCTGCCCTAACACCGCACCGACTGCGTAATCACTGTCGTCGCACATGAGCTCGAATGGCAAGCTCCAGTCGGGTGATACAAGAATCGGAGCACTGATCAGTTTCTCCATCAAGAACTAAAATGCTTTAAGGCATTCCTTGTCAAAGATAAACTCAACATCCTTCTCCAACAATCGAGTCATGGGGCGAGTGATTTTAGAAAAGTCTTTAATAAAGCGCCTGTAAAAAACCCGCATGCCTGAGAAAACTACAAACCGACTTAACACTAGTCGGCAGCGGAAGCCAACTGATCATATCTATCTTCGCTCTATCAACTTCAATACCATCCATCGAAATCTTGTGTCCTAACACAATACCCTCAGTCACCATGAAGTGACACTTTTCCCAGTTCAACATCAGCTTCGTTTCAACACATCTCTTCAACATCTTCTCAAGATTAACTAAGCAATGATCGAAAGAATTACCGTATACTGAAAAATCGTCCATAAACACCTCCATCGAACTCTCTACCATATCCTGAAAGATCGCGATCAAGCATCGCTGGAATGTAGCTGGAGCGTTACATAGACCAAACGGCATGCGTCAGTACGCATACGTGCCGTATGGACATGTAAAGGTGGTCTTTTCCTGATCCTCCGGTGTGATGGGGATCTGAAAATAACCCGAAAACCCGTCGAGAAAGCAATAGAACTGCTGACCCGCGAGGCACTCAAGCATCTAATCAATAAATGTGAGCGGAAAATGATCCTTACGAGTGGCGTCATTCAACTTTTGATAGTCGATGCACACACGCCAACCCATGACTGTACGTGAAGGTATAATCTCATTTTTCTCATTAAGAACAACTGTCATCCCCCATTTCTTCGGGACGACCTGCGTAGGGCTCACAAAAGCTGAATCAGAAATAGGATATATCAAACCAGACTCCAACAACTTCATAACCTCCTTTCTCACCACCTCCTACATATTCAGCTTGAGACGTCGCTGTGACTGCACCACCGGCTTGTAAACCTCCTCCATGAGAATACGATGCGTGCAAAAAGTGGGGCCAATCCCCTTGATATCAAAAAACCTCCATGCAATCGCCTCTTGGTGTTTCCTCAACACCTCAATCAACCTCACTTTCTCCTCCTCTGTTAACTTCGAAGATATGATGACAGGCATGTTCGGCTTCTCTCCCAGAAATGCGTATTCAAGATGCGATGGAAGAACCTTAAGTTCTAGGGGCAGTGGAATGTCTACAGGAGTACTCTCATCGCTAATCTCATTAAGTTCCAACGTCTCTGGAACCCACAACTCATCGCTCTCATCTAACTACTCCTCCTTAACTTCTTCTTCATCAAGCTCGTCAACAACTCCCTCGCCTACTAAATTGGCTCCACTGATGTACTCGAGACACGTGTCGACATAAGATACGAAAGAATTTAGAAAGTGAACAGAATGACACGGCCCGCTATCTTCATCTCCACCTCCAGGATGCTGCATCGCTCTATCGATCTCGAATGTGACAATCTCGTCACCCGCACGAAGAGAAATCTTACCGTCAAAGACGTCGATGATCGCCTTTGCGGTTCTAGGGAATGGACAGCCCAGAATAATAGGAACTCTTTCATCGGCCTCCATATCAAGAACGATGAAACCCATAGAAAACACGAATTTATCAACTTTCAACAGCAAATTCTCGACTATCCCACGAGGATACTTGACTGAACGATCAGCCAAAGACAACGACATATGAGTGGGTGTAAGCTCTCCCAAGCCAAGCTTCTCATACAATGAAAATGGCATCAGATTGATGCTAGCTCCTAAATCGGCTAGAGCGTGAGCAGGGGTAACGGCTCCCCCAAAAAAGGATGGAATAGTAAATGTACCAGGGTCGATTAACTTCTCTGGCAGCTTATTCAAGACTACCGTGGAACAACCTCCTGTCAAAGGAACATTCGAAAGCTCACCAGTTCTCTCCGTACGCTTCAAAAGATCTTTAAGAAATTTAGCATACTTGGGCATCGACTGCAAGGCCTCTATAAACGAAAGATTAATTTTCAACTGCTTGAACATCTCAAGAAATTGCCCATACTCCTTAGCATATTTCTGATGCTTAAGGCGGGCGGGATATGGGACGCGAGAAGGATCAACTAAAGGTGACGGTCGAATCCTCGTCGGCTGCTTCTCCATATTCTTCTCTACCTGAGACTCCTCAGGGTGTGCGGTACTTGCTGGGTCTAGCCTCATGTGCACCTTACTGGGATCCCCCATCTCGATCTCCTCATCGACTTCATATTCTTCTACTTCCTCACTCTCTCGAACTACCTCCCCCAAACTCTTTCCACTTCGAGTGGTAATAGCCTTCGCTGAATGGTTAGTTGGGTTCTGGAAGGTATTTCCTGAAAATTGACCCGGTGTATGCTCTTGTAACTGTTTAGCTATACCACCTACTATTCTTTGAAGGTCTAAAAGTGTGGATTGTTGACTTTTTAACCGAAGCTCTTGACTTTTATTAATTTGCTCTTGATTTTTAACGAAATTTCCTAAATCAGATAAAGATTTCTATGTCGTCTAATCTCGCACCATCATCTGAGCGAACATCTCTTCAATCCTACTTAAACTACCCTCTGAACCCTTACCACTACCTTGACCCTCTTGATTTGACCCCGCACTAGCAAACTGACCACCCGAACCTGAACCACTAAACTGACCTCCCTGACCTGCACCACTACTCGTGTATAGACCGGGCCCCCT
>JARYGA010057356.1:0-17145 GCA_030545235.1 Helianthus tuberosus
CGCCTCGATATGTTGGACCTTTTAAGATTCTGGAAAGGATTGGAAAAGTCGCCTATAGACTTGAACTACCGGAGGAGCTTAGTAATGTCCACCCGACATTCCATGTGTCGAACCTCAGAAAGTGCCTGGCTGAGCATTGATGCGTGTGAAGTGTTATATATATTAGGTGTATATTTTAAGCCCCTTTAACACTTATTTTTAGCCAACTTTTAAATTTATAAAACACGATATTTTACTAACACTAAACACACATATGGGCAAGTGCACCCATCGTGAGCGTAGTATAGTGTTGGCAAGATACCGAGGTCGTCCAAGGACACAAGAGCTTTTAGTACCGGTTTATCCTAAACGTCTAATCAAAATAAAAAGTTTAGCAAAATGTTTTTAACTAAGAAAAATAAAAACTAACTAAATGCTGAAAAATAAAATAAAAAGAAAAACAGATAGACAAGATAAATCACTTGGTTCCGACTCGTATCTAGGGTAACCTTTGATTATTTCCGCACTTTTGCACATATTTAAGAGATTATCTTAGTTATTGTAGTAGGCCCCTCTTTTGAAGGTGACGTTACCCTCACCCCAGTAGTTTGAGTAACTTTTATTTTTGATGAACCTATTTATTCAAACAAAGTTATTTTTGATGAACTTGTTTGTTTATTTTCTTTTGCTTCATCATTAACAATTTTTTTTTAATCATACGAAAAATCGAACTTGTTACTAAAACAAAGGGTAAAAATGAAAAAGGTTTTGGTGGGTAAAAAGGTTGTTTGGTTTGGGTTATGAAATGAAATGGTTTAGGCTCAAAGGGGCTAACTAGGGGGATTTTGGGTAGGTGGTAAAAAAAAAAATAATGGGGTAGAAATAAAAAGGTTAGTCCTAATGCCTCCATCATTTACTTACTCGGGTTTTAAGTTGGTAAGGACCGAGAATGTATCGTCATGGCAAGTTCTAGAGTCGTAAGAACCAAGCGGCTATTCACACAAGAAACGAAAAATGAGCATTTAGTTCTAATGATATGTAATTGTATGCTCCTTAAAGGCTCAAAACTCTCTTTTGTGGGAATGGGTTTTTTATGTGATCAAGTATATATAATCAAATTTTAACTAAGCTTGTCATGCGTTTTCATAATTTTCTTATGTTGGTTCTTTTTATCACGACGCTATCGGTTGTAAATTTGTAAAAATATAACCTTTTTGAGAACTTGAATTTCCCGAGTTAAACCTAGACAAGTAAAAAAATTGAAAAATTTTTGAAAAATTTTTGGGGTGATTAGCGGTTCCAATAGAGTTTTGTGTAAGGCTTGTGTTTAGGACTTGCAAGATTCAAGGTTTTAGCATCCCCCCCCCCCCCACACTTAAATAACACATTGTCCTCAATGTGTCCCAAAAATAAGTTTTTAGGTTGATTGAATGTGTAAAAAGCAAAAATTTTGTGTTACCGGGCGCTGAACACGGCCCCGTGTTGTCCGGGCACGGCCCCGTGTTCAAGTGCCAGTAACAAAATCAAAGCAAGAGAAACAGAAGTCTGGACACGTGGGCGTGTTGGGTGAACACGGCCCGTGTCCAGTTACCTAAACTGGGTCTTTTTCTGCAGACTGTGCAGCACGGGGCCGTGTTGGGTGGACACGACCCGTGCCGAACTTACAGTAAACGAAGAAATTTGTCGGATGGTTCTGTTTTCCTGTATAGAGTGCTGGTTCAAGTTTCCCTTGCATCCTTTGCCATCTCAAGTGTGTTTTATTCATTTCAACACCATCCAAAACACCAATTTAACTAAAACCATCATTCATTAATCATAGAGAGAATTACATAATAGTCCTAAAAATTAAAATATTAGCTAGTTAGGTCAAAAAGACACAAGAAATCCAATCCCAGAAGTTTCTAGCCTACTATTTATTCTACTAGCAAAATTTCCGAAAAGATAGATCTCTCGGTTAAAAGTGGCTTAACAACTTCTTCCTCTGGGTATGGGCTCCTCATACATCGGCGAGCCACTCTTCGATCTCCCTAGGGAGAAGAAAAGCGGGCTCATGTGCATTTGGTTGAGGAGGTGTAACTTCCACCGGGATTTCTTGGAGTTCTTCAAGAGGAGGTTTCGCCGGAATGTCGTCCCCGGCAACGGCGCCAAAAACTTGATGCGTGTGAAGTGTTTTATATATTAGGTGTGTATTTTAAGCCCCTTTAACACTTATTTTTAGCCAAGTTTTAAATTTATAAAACACGATATTTTACTAACACTAAACACACATATGGGCAAGTGCACCCATCGTGAGCGTAGTATAGTGTTGGCAAGATACCGAGGTCGTCCAAGGACACAAGAGCTTTTAGTACCGGTTTATCCTCAACGTCTAATCAAAATAAAAAGTTTAGAAAAATGTTTTTAACTAAGAAAAATAAAAACTAACTAAATGCTGAAAAATAAAATAAAAAGAAAAACAGATAGACAAGATAAATCACTTGGTTCCGACTCGTATCTAGGGTAACCTTTGATTATTTCCGCACTTTTGCACATATTTAAGAGATTATCTTAGTTATTGTAGTAGGCCCCTCTTTTGAAGGTGACGTTACCCTCACCCCAGTAGTTTGAGTCAGCAAGGATACAATCCTAAAAGGGTGGATTATTGGAAGATATGAATGGTGAAAATCTTTTATTTTGTATAGACAGTAAAATAATGCCAAGACACCACGGACAAACGATAAGGAAAGATCACCTTCAACATAAGCAACTAGTTATTAAAGTCATTAATACAAAACCAAGTAAAAAGTGCAAAAGATTAGAAATAAAAAGTATTACACTAGACACTTTGTCTTCACCAAGTGATGTAAGAGACTTAGGCAAACATGGCCTTGATTGTCAAGAACTCTTACGATCAATCTTGGATCCCGAGACGACTCACACACTCTACGATGGACAATGGATGATGGTGTTATGGTGGTGGTGGGTGGTGGGTGAAGTGTGAGAGAGGTGGTGTGCCAAGGGATGGTTTGAGCTTGAGCCAAGCACTTCTATTTATAGGCTGCACAGAAGCTCGGGCACGGCCCCGTGTCCAGTGGGCACGGCCCCGTGTCCACATCCTTCTCTTTCTTCATTTAATGCTGTTTTGTCTTTTTAGTTGACCACGCCCCCGTGTCCGCTGAGCACGACCCCGTGGTGCAGAAGAATATTTGTACTATGCAGATTTGCTGGATTGTGCGAATCTTATAGTTGACCACGGCCCCGTGTCCGCTGAGCACGACCCCGTGGTGGGCAATAGAAGCTTCTACCACTTTGTCTTTTCTGCTGACACTTGGGCACGCCCCCGTGCTGGCTGAGCACGGGGCGTGTTCAGGCTTCTGATATCTTGTTTTGCTTGGGAAGATGCTGTTGTGGGGTCGGGCATGCCACGTCTTGTTCCTTTTCTTGTATTTATGTTAGATTTTGATGTCTTTTTGCTTCTTTTGTTAATTTGAGCTCATTTAATCCTGAAAATACAAAAGGAAGACAAAAGCACACTTTTTCCAACATTAGTACTAAAAAGGGTTAGTTTTGTGCCTCATTTGATGAAATTTATATGTTGCATTTTTAACACATCAGCATGATTTAATTATACCTCTAGAAGACCTCTGATGCGTGTGAAGTGTATATATAAGTTTAAGTATATTTTAAGCCCTTTTACACTTTTTCTAGCCAAGTTTCAAATTTATAAAACACGATATTTACTAACACTAAACACACATATGGGCAAGTGCACCCATCGTGGGCGTAGTATAGTGTTGGTAAGATACCGAGGTCGTCCATGGACACAAGAGCTTTTAGTACCGGTTTATCCTCAACGTCTAATCAAATCAAAAAGTTAGGAAAAGGTTTTAAACTAGAAAAATAAAAACTAACTAAAATGCTGAAAATAAGAATAAAAATAAAAACAGATAGACAAGATGAATCACTTGGTTCCGACTCGTGTATAGTGTAACCTTTGATTATTTCCGCACTTTTGCACTTTTTAAGAGATTATCTTAGTTATTGTAGTAGGCCCCTCTTTTGAAGGTGACGTTACCCTCAACCCAGTAGTTTGAGTCAACAAGGATACAATCCTAAAGGGTTGGATTATTGAAAGATAATTAATTAAGTTATTAATGCAAATTATGGCAGGCCCCTCTTTTGAAGGTGACGTTACCCTCGGCTAAGTAGTCTGAGTCAGCAGGGATACAGTCCTAAATAGCTGGGCTATAGTATTAATAGTAGCTTACATATGAGGGGATCAAAGAGTTTGGACCCCCGCCATCCAATACCGTTAGGTATTGAAGGAGGTCCTACTAAATTTGACCCAGGTCCTTGTAGGATCTATACACTGAACAAGGCAAGACTTTTACCAAACCGTTCCCTTAACCCCCGACCAGGTAGCCAACATACCTCCATATAAACCGTGGAGATATGAATAGTGAAAATCTTTTATTTTATATAGACAGTAAAATAATGCCAAGACACCACGGACAAACGATAAGGAAAAATCACCTTCAACATAAGAAACTAGTTATTAAAGTCATTAATACAAAACCAAGTAAAAAGTGCGAAAAGATTAAAAATAAAAAGTATTACACTAGACACTTTGTCTTCACCAAGTGATGTAAGAGACTTAGGCAAACATGGCCTTGATTGTCAAGAACTCTTACGATAAATCTTGGATCCCGAGACGACTCACACACTCTACGATTGACAATGGATGATGGTGGTGGATAATGGTGTTATGGTGGTGGTGGGAGGTGGTTGAAGTGTGAGAGGTGGTGTGCCAAGGGATGGTTTGAGCTTGAGCCAAGCACTCCTATTTATAGGCTGAACAGAAGCTCGGGCACGGCCCCGTGTCCAGTGGGCATGGCCCCGTGGCTACATCCTTCTCTTTCTTCATTTATTGCAGCTTGTCTGTATTAGTTGACCACGCCCCCGTGTCCGCTGAGCACGACCCCGTGTGCAAAAGCATATCTGTACTATTAAGATTTGCCCGGATCCTGCGAATCTTATAGTTGACCACGGCCCCGTGCCCGCTGAGCACGGCCCCGTGGTAGGCAATAGAAGCTTCTACCACTTTGTCTTTTCTGCTGACACTTGGGCACGCCCTCGTGCTGGCTGAGCACGGGGCGTGTTCAGTCTTCTGTCTTCTTGTTTTGCTTGGGAAGATGCTGTCGTGGGGTCGGGCATGTCACGTTTGTCCCTTTTCTTGTACTTATGTTAGATTTTGCTGTCTTTTTGCTTCTATTGTTAATTTGAGCTCATTTAATCCTGAAAATACAAAAGGAAGACAAAAGCACACTTTTTCCAACATTAGTACTAAAAAAGGGTTAGTTTTATGCCACAATTGATGTAATTTATATGTTGCATTTTGCACACATCAAATACCCCCACACTTGAATCTTTGCTTGTCCTCAAGCAAAACTCTTTATAATGTGGCTTTACACTCCCAAATGGAATAGGTAGAAGAGAAAGTTTTTTGGGCTTGTCATAGAGTGTCGGGATTTCCAAGATTCTTTATTAAGTTTTATTTTTATTTATTTACAATCGTATTCGTCATGATTTATTTAAAACTTTTCATAAGATAAATTACTTATTAGGGCATAACATGCCTCTTTAAAATTCCATTTATATACAAGTTCACATACCTCACGGGGATCACTCAACACTCGGCCGAAAATGTATTTTAGTGGATCACTCGAGAGCGGCATGGAACTTACTCCTACCATAAGCTTGCCAAGCAATCAATCCTCCTCCTTTTTAACTATATACCTTTGTAAATATCAAGAGGACTTTTTGGGTGAAGGGTTAGGCTTGGGTTAAAGGTAGGTGGTTGGGTTAGTGGTTAGTGAAAGGGCGAAAAGCGTAACAAGCGTCGGTTTTCGTAAGACTTTTTATTTTTGTAACTTTTATTTTGACGAAGCTATTATTCAAACAAAGTTATTTTTAATGAACTTGTTTGTTTATTTTTTCTTTTGCTTCATCAACAACACTAAATATATATATATATTGAAAAGTCATACGAAAAACCGAGCTAGTTACTAAAACAAGGGGTTAAAAATGAAAAAGGTTTTAGTGGGTGAAAGGGTGTTTGGTTTGGGTTATGAAATGAAAAAGTTTAGGCTCAAAGGGGCTAACTAGGGGGATTTTGGGTAGGTGGTAAAAAAAAATAATGGTGTAGAAATAAAAAGGGTTAGTCCTAATGCCTCCATCATTTACTTACTCGGGTTTAAGTTGGTAAGGACCGGGAATGTATCATCATGGCAAGTTCTAGAGTCGTAAGAACCAAGCGGCTATTCAGACAAGATACGAAAAATAAGCATTTAATTTAAAGATATATATTTGTATGCTCAATAAAGGCTCAAAACTCACTTTTGTGGGAATGGGTTTTTATGTGATCAAGTATATATAATCAAATTTTAACTAAGTTTGCCATGCCTTTTCATAATTTTCTTATGTTGGTTCTTTTTATCACGACACTATCGGTTGTAAATTTGTGAAAATATAACCTTTTTAGAACTTTGAAATTCCCAAGTTAAACCTAGACAATAGAGTTTTGTGTAAGACTTGTATTTAGGACTTGCAAGACTCAAGGTTTTAGCATCCCCCCCACACTTAAATTACACATTGTCCTCAATGTGTCCCAAAAGTAAGTTTTTAGGCTAATTGAATGTGTAAAAAGGGTGAAAAAGCAAAAAAAATTGTGTTACTGGGCGCTGAACACGGCCCCGTGGTGTCCGGGCACGGCCCCGTGTTCAAGTGCCAGTAACAAAATTAAATCAAGAGAAACAGAAGCCTGGACACGGGGGCGTATTGGGTGAGCACGGCCCGTGTCAAGTTTACCTGAAATGGGTATTTCTGCAGACTGTGCAGCACGGGGCCGTGTTAGGCGGACACGGCCCGTGCCGAACTTACTGTAAACGAAGAAATTTTGTCGGATGGTCCTGTTTTCTTGCATGGGGTGCTGGTTCAAGTTTCCCTTGTTTCCTTTGCCATCTCAAGTGTGTTTTATTCCTGAAAATTAAAACTAACTAAAAAACATAAAAATTAATCTAAACTAAACTAAGGATAGTTCCGCGGAATGACTCCGTGGTGCGCCACGTTTATAAGGGTCCTTGGCTAGACCCAAAGCCTGGTTATATGTTACTCAAGTGGGATGTTTTGCATCCCATGTTACACCGTCGGAGAGCGTCATCCAAACTTGAGTCTATAACCTTCATGTAGTTGATCGGGTCTTTGTCTTCTACTCTCTTTCCAATTCTAAACTTCACTTCCTCATCACCAAACTTCTATGTTAGTGTTCCGTCATTCATATCTATCACTGCTTGGGTGGTGGCTAGAAATGGCCTCCCGAGGATGAGAGGGACTTCGGCGTCTTCTTCCATGTCTAGTATGACAAAGTCGGCCAGGAAGACGAAATTAACGACTTTGACCAATAGATTTTCAGCGACACCTTGTGGAAATTTGACGGATCTGTCGGCAAGTTGTATGCTCATCTTTGTGGGGTTTGTTTTCCCCAGGCCGAGTCATTTGAACATTGATGCGGGCATGAGGTTGATGCTAGCCCCAAGATCGGCTAGCGCATTACGAATGGGGGATTCCCCAATCGAGCAAGGAATCGTGAAGCTCCCAGGATCAATCTTCTTTTGTGGGAGTTTGTTGAGTACTAACGCGGAGCATTCCTCGCCTAAGTTAACTAATTGCAATGATTCAATTTTCCTTTTGTGAGTGAGGAAGTCCCTCATAAATTTTGAATATTTAGGCATTTGGGTTAGGACTTCTATAAAAGGAATATTAACATGCAATTGTTTTAGTAAATTTTTGAACTTTGCGAATTGCTCATCGGTCTTTTGACGAATTAACCGACTAGGGTACGGAACCGGAGGAGCCTTATTGGGCTCTTGAGTTGGTGGAGAAGCCGTTTCTGGTTGGGGATCGGGTGGAGTCGTGGTTTGGCTGGATTGGCCCTTCTCCGCTGGAAGTAATGGAGCCTCCTCGGGACCTACGGTTCGGTTTTTTAATGTGATGAGATGTACTTGGGCCTTTGGGTTGGTTTCGGTATTGCTTGGTAACGCGCCTTGTGGTCTCTCGGAGAAATTTTGAGCTACTTGATTTAATTGTTTTTCAATGTTTTGAATGCTAACTTGTTGATTTCTAAAATTCGATTCCAATTGTTGAAACCGATCCGAGTTTTTCTTTTCGGTTTCGGAGATTAGGCGAGATACAGTATCTTCAAGCCTTTCTCTTCCACCTTGTTGTTGAGAAAAATTTTGTGGTTGTTGAAATTTAGTTCGTTGGTTTTGTTGGTTACTACTATTGCCGGGATCTCTCCAACCAAGGTTAGGGTGGTTACGCCATCCTTGGTTATAGGTACCCGTTGGTGGACCCGACGGCCTAGGTCTATTATCAGTGTAGTTTACCGTTTCTGTTTGATCATCTACTTCTTTCATACAACTCCAATTTTCATGTGGTCCACCACACCCTTCACAAGCCATAACCGAGGCCGTTTTTGCCATTTCTAATTTTTTTTATTTTTGAAGAAAGGGCCTCGATTTGGGCTTGTAAAGAAGTGCTTTCATTAACCTTATGGGCGCCCGGGGCAATAGATTTATTGCCTCGGGGAGTGTGCCACTGAAAATTGGTTTGCGCAATTTCCTCAATTTGATTATATATTTCATTTGGGCGACGATTACCTAGAAGTCCCCCGGAGCTAGAATCTAGTGTTTGTCTTGTGTGTGGCAACAACCCATTGTAGAAAGTGGATACTTGTTGCTACACTGCTAGACCGCAATGAGGACATTTTCTTAATAGCTCCTTGAACCTTTCCCAAGTTTCATATAAGGATTCCCCATCCTCTTGTGAGTATGTATTAATTTCAGTCATTAATTTAGCCGTTTTAGAAGGAGGGAAATACTTATATAGAAACTTTTGGGCTAGTTCATCCCAGGTGTTTACCGATCCAACTGGGAGGGTGTTAAGCCAAGCCTTAGCTCGGTCTTTTAGCGAAAATGGAAACATTCAAAGGCGGGTGGCGTCATTTGATGCTCCATTGATCCGAAAGGTATCACATATTTCTAAGAAATTAGTAATATGTAGATGGGGATCCTCGTCCGTAAGCCAATGGAAGGTTGCGGAGTTTTGAAGCATCTGTATCAAATGTGGTCGAAGTTCGAAGTTATTGGCTTCGACATTCGGTGCATTGATAGCGGCGCCGAGATTACCTACGGTGGGCCGTAGGTAATCCATGAGGGTACGTTGGTCTGCCATTGGAAGTGGGTCCCCCGAAACTTTCTCTTGATTTTTAGCTTTAAGTCTTTTTCTGAGAAAGCGTTCAGGTTCTTCTAGAGGTTCTTTTATGTCTCTACTAGAACTGGAGCTCATGCACTACGTAGGAAGTTCAAATGTGGCGCCTGGGTTCCAAATCCTGCAATAAAAACAGAAAAGAACGTTGGTCAGAAGGTTCACCACGGCCCCGTGCTCAGTGAACACGACCCGTGGTCAGAGTTACAGTGATTGTTCTCCGGATCCCTGTTACTGGGAGTTGGACACGGCCCCGTGTTGCCTCGACACGGCCCCGTGCTCAGCTCTCTGTAACTCGGAAAATAAAAACTGCCAGTGATAACGCTGGGCACGGCCCGTGTCCGACCAGGCACGGCCCGTGCTGAGCTCTGCAGAAACGGAAAAACTAAGAAAAATCATAAAAAAATAAGAAAAAAACGATTAGGCCGCTGATTCCTAACTTTCTTAAAATCCTTGTGTCCCCGGCAACGGCGCCAAAAACTTGATGCGTGTGAAGTGTATATATAAGTTTAAGTATATTTTAAGCCCTTTTACACTTTTTTTAGCCAAGTTTTAAATTTATAAAACACGATATTTACTAACACCAAACACACATATGGGCAAGTGCACCCATCGTGGGCGTAGTATAGTGTTGGTAAGATACTGAGGTCGTCCAAGGACACAAGAGCTTTTAGTACCGGTTTATCCTCAACATCTAATCAATTCAAAAAATTAGAAAAAGGTTTTAAACTAGAAAAATAAAAACTAACTAAAATGCTGAAAATAAGAATAAAAATAAAAACAGATAGACAAGATGAATCACTTGGTTCCGACTCGTGTATAGTGTAACCTTTGATTATTTCCGCACTTTTGTACTTTTTAAGAGATTATCTTAGTTATTGTAGTAGGCCCCTCTTTTGAAGGTGACGTTACCCTCAACCCAGTAGTTTGAGTCAGCAAGGATACAATCCTAAAGGGTCGGATTATTGAAAGATTATTAATTAAGTTATTAATGCAAATTATGGTAGGCCCCTCTTTTGAACGTGACGTTACCCTCGGCTAAGTAGTTTGAGTCAGCAGGGATACAGTCCTAAATAGCCGGGTTATAGTATTAATAGTAGCTTACATATGAGGGGATCAAAGAGTTTGGAACCCCGCCATCCAATACCGTTAGGTATTGAAGGAGGTCCTACTAAATTTGACCCAGGTCCTTGCAGGATCTATACACTAAACAAGGCAAGACTTTTACCAAACCGTTCCCTTAACTCCCGACCAGGTAGCCAACATACCTCCATATAGACCGTGGAGATATGAATGGTGAAAATCTTTTATTTTATATAGACAGTAAAATAATGCCAAGACACCACAGACAAACGATAAGGAAAAATCACATTCAACATAAGAAACTAGTTATTAAAGTCATTAATACAAAACCAAGTAAAAAGTGCGAAAAGATTAAAAATAAAAAGTATTACACTAGACACTTTGTCTTCACCAAGTGATGTAAGAGACTTAGGCAAACAAGGCCTTGATTGTCAAGAACTCTTACGATTAATCTTGGATCCCGAGACGACTCACACACTCTATGATGGACAATGGATGATGGTGTTATGGTGGTGGTGGGTGGTAGTTGAAGTGTGAGAGAGGTGGTGTGCCAAGGGATGGTTTAAGCTTGAGCCAAGCACTCCTATTTATAGGCTGAACAGAAGCTCGGGCACGGCCCCGTGTCCAGTGGACACGTCCCCATGTCCACATCCTTCTCTTTCTTCATTTATTGCAGCTTGTCTGTATTAGTTGACCACGCCCCCGTGTCCAGTGGACACGTCCCCATGTCCACATCCTTCTCTTTCTTCAGATTTCTCGTGATTCTTGTAAGTTTTCCATCTAAATCTTGTACTTTCTTGATCTACACGCACTCCTACACCTTTCTATCTTTTAAATCTTTACTTTTAACCGTGAAATCACTAGATTTGAGGTGTTCTAAGATGATGTCATCATGGTGTTCTTATGAACTTCATGTTTTGGCTTCAATCCACCAAGAACAACTTAGATATGAAAGATTTCCACACAAATAAACAAAGATCTTTCGTAGATCTGAATATATTCATGGTGAAAAGGATTGAAAGATGGTTCTCCAACTTTCTTACAACTCTTTTACATTCATTGCACTAAAAACCGATAGAATCAGTGCTTGTTCTAACCTTCTACTCTTTCATGTTGATGTGTTGGTTCGAGATCTGGATTCTATCCACGAGATGTTGATTTCGGGTTTGAACATGAACAATCGACTCGAACCAGGAAACTGTTCGGACCAGGGTGATTCCTGTCCGGCCAGCTCACTTGGGACGAGATAAGGGTTTCGTTGTACAAACCAGACATCAAAACGTCTCATTCAAAACTACAACACTCCAAACGGAAACCAGAGTTAGAACGATTAGACCGGTTATCCGATCGGGCTGCACTTGGTTCTATACTTAAACCATTTTCTCAAACTATTTAAGAATCTGAACGTTGAAACGGTCAACCACCCGATCGGATTGCCATCTGATCGAGTAACCGTCCAATCGTGTGACGTTTAGGGACGTAATAATTTTCAACAAGTTCACTCCGAACGGATTGCCACCCGATCGGATAGCCATCCGATCAGGTGACCATCCTGCTGTGAATTTGTTCTCAACCTGAGAAGCCTCGCCAATCGGATTGCTGTCCGATCAGACTGCCGTCCAATCGACCGACTTGAAAGGTTGAGATACTTCTCCATTTTCAAAATGCTACAACGAAAACTTCAAAACACAAGCCTTCATACACAAACACATCCATCCCAAACGAGGTGACTATCCAATCGAGTGACCACCCGAACAGATTGTCAACCGATCGACCGGCCACCCGATCGGATTACTATTCGACCCACTAACACTTTGCTTCATTTTATGCGCCACTTATCGTTTATGCTATCGTTCTGATCAGGCTAACCTTACTCCCTAGCGCTCCCTTCAATCCATCAACCGTTGTGAGTATACTCGATCCCTTTTTTGCTTTACGCACTTTTGGGTGTTACATACGTTACTTATTCTAAATCATATCGAACACACTACGCTATACTTTAATGCTAACAGTTACCGCATGTTATACGTGACTTAATGAATGCTTGTTTGTTATGTTTACACATGGAATGCTGTCTACCTGCCTTAGCAACGATAGTACTATAGTTTGGACTCAGCACCTGTTCACTCAGGGGTTGTTAAGGACAATGTGTTACATGGCTCACAGTGGTGAGAATGTCAACCCGCAGTCATTGGTATTGATAGGTTCATGTCGATAACTTACGTGCTTCATTTCACACAGTGTACGTGCTGGTTATGCGTAAACGACTTCGAACTCTATATGCTATTATAAAACTTGTATGCTCACCTTTACACTATGTGTATTGACTTTTACTTTAACGTATGTGGCAGGTGCTTAAGATGTTAACTTGCTTAGATTGCTGTGAAATCGAGGCTAGGAAAGAGTCTAGAAACAAAGGCAATTTATATTTATTTATTTAGAATCTGAGTTGTCGGAACATGCTTTCGTTTGAAGAATATCTATGTCTGTAATAACTATTTTATCTTATGGGTCATGGTATGGAACATGATACTTAAACTATTCGGTAATGTAGTCGTTATGGAATTTCTTTGAACAATCTGTTTCGCTCAGTGCCGCGCCCTGATGATTCCGCCATCGGTTGGGGTGTGACAAACGCCCTCTCAATTTTAAATGTTCCAATTTGAATTGGAATAAGAGGATCTCCCAGATCTTGAGCTTTTTGGGGGAGCGCACTCGATAAGACGACACTAACATGTGATACCAAATCAATCGGTTCGGGTAATTTATTGTGCCGTTTTTCAATGCTCAACTCTTTCAAGCATTCCACATGAGATGGAACTTTTTTAATGTCATCAAGTAACGGCAAATTAATTTTTTCTTGTTTAAAAAGTTCCCACCTCTCGTCCTTTGGTGGGCACCGTTCTTCAAGCTTTGATGCATTACTCGAGTTAATTTGATTTAAACAATTTTCACAAAAAGAATTTTTATTCATGTTTTCAATTTTAATTTGTGAAATCGTTTCTTGTTCATTTTTACTTTCTGACTCATCACTTGTATTTTCCACTACACCATCAATGCATTGTGGTGGTGGAATGCTTTCAACACTACTACAAACCTCATCATTTGAAACGAGACTTACCGCGCTAATGTGCACATTCCTCACATTGCCCATGCTTGAACTTTGATGCTTTGGGTTCATCGTAGTGTCACTCGGAAGCCTTCCTATACTTCCCCGCATTTGAGCCACCTCTTCCGCTAATTGGCCCACCTGTTTTGCTAATGCTTCATGCGACTTGTCCCGAATTTCATTCTCCTTCTTGGACTCTTGCATCATTGAAAGCATTGCATCCATTTTGGCGTTCAAATCACTACCACCGCCTTGGTAGTTCCTTTGGTAGCCCCCTTGGTTACCTCCTTGGCGAGTTTGATGCGAATACCCACCTTGATTTCCGGATTGGAAATTCGGGTTCATTTGATTGGAGGCATTACCATACCTAAAATTAGGATGATTCCTCAATCCGGGGTGGAAAGTGTTAGATTTCATATCGTATTGCCTCCGGTCTCCATCCACTTGATTCACGTCCACAGTGGCTTGACAATTCTCGGTTCGGTGACCGATGTCTCCGCATTCTTCACATATGGTGTATTGCACTGCACCCACTTCCTTTTTCTTCATGCGAGCCAATTCCCACTCCAACGTTTCAATTCGATCCTTAGAACTCGCATCACGATCGGGCCAAGACCTTGAGGTAGAGTGCTTTTTGGCTCGGTCGACTGATTCTTTCGCCTTTGACCTCTTGCACATCCTCTCGAGAAACTCCCAATCGTCGTCCTCGTGATTACTCAACAAAGTTCCATTACTCGTCGACTCAAGCATTTAACCAATTCCCACTTTTCAATTTGGTGATGAGGGCACTTTCGAATTAGTTCCTTGTACCTTGTGAAAGCTTCATGCAATGGTTCACTTGAGAGTCGGCAGAAATACCTAATTTCATCTCTAGCATCATCGGTCTTTGCCATCGAATAATACTCGTCAAGGAAAAATTTTTGCATCTCGCCCCATGTCCGAATACTATTTGCGGGAAGTGTAAGAAACCATTGTTTCGCCTTATCTTTTAGCGAAAACTGAAATAACCGCAACTTGACCTCTTCCAATGCAAAATCATGCCCCCCGATGGTGCTACATATGGCCGAAAACTCCGCCAAACGAGTGTATGGTTCATTATTAGACCTCCCATTGAAGTGGGGAAGAATATTGATGTTGTGGGGCTTGCAATCGAACATCCTTCTTTCACATACTATCAGAGAGTCATTGTCAGTGACCACCGGCCTAAAATGGTCATTTACTCCCCATGGAGGTTGTTGATGATGATGTGGACTGTTAACTTCTTGATCAACCGGCCTTCGATTCTCCCTTCGATCACCTCCTCTATTACCTCCTCGATTTCCACCTTGGTTACCTCCTCCCAAGAAACGAGGAATCTGATTAGGGTTCCCATTGTTGTTATTGTTGTTGTAGAACCCATCATTCTGGTTCCTTTGTGTAGGATCGTCGTACGACCTGACTGAGTTGATCAGAAGAGTCTTTTATCCGAATCATAGGCGGAATCAATGAAACGGACACTCGATTCAATTTAAACGTCTCTTATATTGATATAATATTGATTTACAACCTGGAGACAATACGGCAAAGCTTCGTTACTCAGTTCCGAACCCTTACAAATGAATAACACAAGTGCCCTATTTATAGTAGAGGGGTTTTCGCTTGAAGCTGACCAGGACAGTTTCAAGCGAACTTGACTGATCCGGTTTCGCGTGAACTTGTCACTCGGCACTTTCAAGCGAACTCACTTGTAAACTCAATAAACTCAGTTTCTCGCACCTCGAGCACTGGTTATCCTATTCTATCTCATTACATGATACAAGACGAAGTCAATAGACATAGTGCACTAACAGACTCCCCCTTGGATATTGACGAAGTCTTCAGTGTCTAATCTCTATCATGACACCTCTTCAGTCTTGATCAGTCTTCAAGCTCTTTCCAAAATGTCTATCATTGTAAGCATCCATCAATCCTTTTCTTTAGCTTCTTCAGGCTCCCCCTTTCATCAAGCTTCCGTGCTTTAGGGATCGTCACCTTGCTTTTCAGTTTACAAACCCCCCTTGCTTTGAGCTTGTCTTCAGACTCCCCCATAGACTCAGCTTCTGGGATCGTAGTCTGGACTCTTACCTGCAATCACTCATACATTCATAAGTAACAACATTTTAAACTTCCAGTAACAGTAACCTGGCAATTCAATTTTCTAAAACACTCCTCCTATCAACAATCTTTACAGATTTGGCAATGTTAAGTATCCAAAATCCCTCACAGTTAATCATCCAAGTCCAAACTAATGACCTTGGAGATATCACAAACTGTTTTTGATTTTTTATAAAAGGTTTCAAGTTTCAAATTAATGAACTTGTTTTATTTTCAGAAATACAATCAGCTTACTTAGATTTTGAAACTCAGCATCTCAGACATCAGTTTTCGAAAATAAAGCAGAATCAAAAATCTTTTTGTATTTTCTGAAAATATAAAGCAATAACGAAATATGTACAAACATATTTACAGACAATATTTTTGTTTGAGTTTGCATTAGAGGATCATATCAGTTTTTGACAAGTCACAAGTACCGTTGAGCTTAGTTACACACTAAGAATTAAACAATTCACTTAGATTGTCGATATACTGATCCACTTAAATTTTCACACAAAGTTCAACTGATTCAGGATACGAATTAGGTGTTTTAAGAACTTAAACTCATTCATGTGTCCCACCTCTTGAATATACTCCCGTATCCAGATCCCAATATTCAGTCTTACATGTGAGTATACCTAGATGATATCTGTAAGGGGTTAGATGCGAAACCATGAGAGCTCAGGTCAGAACTTCCGTTCAGCAGAGAGATGACGGTTCGACTTTAGGTGTGTCCCCTTTAGAGGATCTTTTCTTCAACAACAATGATTATCAATTTTATTGTTTCATCATTTTTGCTGAGGGCGGCGCTATATTTCAAGCATGCAGAAAGTATTCTCCGGGGACTAGGCCATTGCTTCCACAAAATCAGAAGTCCTGGGATAATACCCCAGATATCACTAAGCATAAAGACCTAGTATCTCAGAAAGAGGGGTCCTTCAAACGAGATTGCAGGGGTTACCTATATATCCAAGTAGTGTTCCCCACGAAATAAACAAGTTTGAATTTAAGTTTATATCCCGAAAAAGTTTACTAAATGTATTAAAACCTATCGGCATATCACCAGTGAGACTGTTTAACACTATTTAATCATTACATTTCTTTTGCATACTGTAACTGTCTACTGATGTACTATCATTTCCTCTTTTTACACAAAAACTCAATTTTTGAATTTTATCATGTTTTTGTCTTTTTCAAATTTTCAAATGTTTTTGTATTTTCTGACAATTTTTCTCCCCCTAAAATGCAAAACCATTTAAAGAAAATTTGACAACATGAAGCTAAAAGCTTTGTCTCGCCATCCATTTTCTGCTAACTGCGCTCTGTTTTGCAGAAAAACTAATATAAAGTACCCCCATGATTTACAACCCATTGATTTTTGACAGTTTGAAAACCATTTTTTTAATCTTGTGAAAGTAATCATGTTTGTTCAGCCGTGAGGGTTTCGGCATATTCAAGCAACATTTTTTTACATAAAACTATAAACTCCCTGTTCAACCAAACCAGGATTCAGCAGCCTCTTCCTGTGCCAGGCTGCCCCAACTTTCATTCTCACAATC